>QFEX01000865.1:11086-27757 GCA_003316505.1 Suillus alpinus
CCTCGTTTCTGTGACATTCGCTTTCCCGTGGTTAATATGTGGTTCGAACACTGCAGTCTGTACATTATCTATTGCAAGCATTTCTTTATCCTGTTATACCCGCTATGCATCAAGATCGAAGGGTTTGAACTGAAGCTCATGCACAAATTTGTCACAGAACTCCTTTTGTACTTGGAATGTCGTCGCCACCAGTACGTTCGATGGCTTGTCTGATTGCAAGGGCAAGTGCCTTGAACGCGGATTCGGATCTGTAGTTGGTGACTGAGTGCTGTCACTGGATTAACGAACGTTGGGCAAACATACCTGTGGTGATCGTTTTCGCCCCGTAGGACATCGACGTGAAGAGTCGCACCAGAAGCTATGGCAAAAGAATAGAATATATGAGGGATCATTTCCGTCGAAAGGTCTCCAATCTTCTCCCTCTTTAAGCCCAGATCAGTGACACAGTACGGTCTGGAGCAAATATCAATAACGGCTCGAGAGAGAGCCTGGAAATTGTCAGATGGGCATGTGACATCTAAGCTGCCTCCCAGTCACTCGCCTCATCCAAGGGTGCAAATCCAGTTCCGTATCGACGAATTCCACGAACTTCACCAAGAGCTTGTTTGAAAGCCGTTCCGAGTGCGATCGCGCTATCCTGTAAACACCGCGGATGTATTGGTTCTGCAATTCCTTCAACCAAGAGCACATACAATACTTATCTGCTGTGTGATGGTCATCAATCCATAGATCGCCTTTACATTTCATGGTGAGCGACATCCCTCCATGCTTTGCTAAGGCATGGTACATCTGGTAAACTCAATCAGCCGGAGTCTGGAGTCATAAAATTATCATTCATACGTGATCCAGAAAACCAATTCCCGTTGATATCTCAATTACCTGAGCATTTTGGGATCCAGGAGCACAGTCGAGGTTGATAGAAACTTCTATCTGTGTCTCGTTAGTCTTTCTTGAGATCGTAGCTGTCCGTGCTGCCATGATCAACTGATAGTCATCTATTAGCAGACCCAAATTAGGCTACTCAGAAGGCTTTGGACAACAAGAACAAACAACCATCTAAAAGATCTTGAACAACAGCAACAAACATCTACTTATGGCTTCTCCGCTTCTTCGCTCAAGGTCAGCACTGCGAGCTGTCCTTGGGCCACAGACCCGTCAACGATCATTATGTGCCAACCAACCTAGGGCTAGGTCCCTTTTTAACCTTTTTCGCAGGTCTGCCAAGCCAGCACAAGAAAAATCTGTTCCGTTGCTGACCGAGGACAACTTATTTCATCCGTTCTCGAAATCTCCGTTCCCTGCAGTACGCGCTCGCGGAGAAGCTATACAGTCACTGGCCACATGTCCAGTGTGTGCCTCAGGTCATAGCAGCACTCATGCGCACACGAAATTGCAGCCTCTCGCAGTGAAATTTGAATGCCCCGACTGTGGTTTCCCGACACATTGCTCACAGGAGCATTGGATGGATGATCAAGAGCACAAAAAGTACTGCTCTAGACTTCGAGAAGTTAACGAAGATGACCATGATCTCCGAAGCGGTCGACGGTTGCGCGAACTTGAGATGCCCGGTGCGTCATCTAGTCTTCCACTTTAAACATTCTAATTAATTCACTCACCAGGACCACAGGCTTACGAGGAGGCTATATCATTCGCAAATTGGGACGTCTTTTGGTATACACGCGGATTCCCCTCCATGGACACTGAACGTTCAAGAAGACATGCCAGCAAAATTCTTACCTATCCGCTCACTATTGGTTCTATTCTCCATCAAAATAGCGGACTGACTTTGAGCAATCAAAGAGTTACACCTGAAGGAAGTCGCTCACTAGCAGGTAAGTATCTACTACACTTTTTTTTAGAATTCGCCCTCAAAATCGCATCCAGCACTGCGCACCATGTTGCATGTCCCTCCTGGAGCACCTGACACAGAGGAGGCTGGTGCTGCAAAACCCCAGATACGCATATTCATCCTCGGCGCCCGCGCTGAGTCCTCTTTGCCACCGCATGCCTGGGAGCAACTTTGCATGTTGTTCCCATCCTGTCATTTTCACCTCTTCTTTATTGGACCACAAGTCTCTTTGCCGAGACCGGCTAATTCTCCCCCTCCGAAGCCCCCTAATGAATCTGTAACAAAAGAGGATACAATCACCAACGAATCCGCGGCAGAAAATGTATCCACGACGCATACGTCCACCGCCACTGTCAAGCAGGAGGAGGACATACCAGTTTATGTGCCGAACGTCTACAACCCTCCGACACCAGCACCTATCGCGCGCCTTAAGCGCACACGATCATCAGTTGAACTCTACGGCATTCCCTCTTACACCGTCCCTTATACCCCTCAGCTCACCATTACTGGCCTGCAAGCGAACTATGCCGAAGTCCACGCACAGTTTCAGGATACCTTCGATCCCTACACAGACGCCTTCTTCCTGTTCTCCCCTGGTTTTGGTTTCCCGTCGCCCAATTCTGTATCCGAATTAGATGGCAAGCCCCATTTGCAAATTGCTTCCCCAACGGAGTGGGGCCCTGTCATACCAGCCTTACTCGCAACCCGTTGTGCCATCTTCGTAACAGGGTTTTCCCCCGCAGACGTCGAGAGAGATATTCGTTCCATCGAGACTGCGCCAGACGTCGCTGGTGAGTTCGAGTGGGTGGTTACTCCGGGAGAGAACGCATTTGGCAGCGAAAAATGGGAGGTCGCAGACTTTGACCCCAGAGTCATGGTGAAGACGAACTGGGGTGTTTGGGGTATCAGGGGCAAGGGCCGAGAAGTGAGAGAGCGTAGCTCCTTCAGCTTATTCTAGAATGTGCTTTCTGATACTGTGATTAATCGTCCCGGACCACAACCCATTCAGGTTATATCACATTTTATTTCGTCAAGAGGCTACATTCCAAAGAATCCAAAGTTATTCCCGAGCCCCGATTGCAGCAATATCTTGCAAAGTTGCTATCTGTGTAGCATGAGTTGATCACCTTATCACCAAAAGTCTATAGACCGACGGGGAAGGACTTGTAGCTGATCGCGGGCAAATTTGATCTCGTCTGCCCCGCAATGTCATTGGAAATGGAGCCCTGCGAACCCCCTGTTCCTCGCCGAGAGTTGGTTCCGATGAAGATTCATAATTTCAATACATATTCAAGTCCAGGCATCAAAAAAGCCCCCCAACACCATCGCTTAGATAATAAGAAATCATTCATTCAGTATAAGTCTCCCTCTGTTCAGACCAATTGAAGGAGGCATTGCTGATTTTTGCTGAGAGCTACCATCGTGCAGCAAGCAGGGGTATGGCACGGGCGACGAGCTCGACGGGCAGTAAGTACAGTGACGCGATCGAGGCTGTCATTTCGAACTATTTCATCATGTCACTTCTGATCAGGAGGTCGCCGTTGTGTAATATAGACAAGTTAAACTATCAACCCATGCACTGAAATGTACAGGAACCCCCTGTGGCTAAGACTACACACTCAGAGTATAGCGGTGCTAGACATTAATATTTCTCCTGCATCATCTTGACATGAGAAGCATTGCAATTAATTGGGGTGGACTGTATTCCATCGTCCTTTATGCGGAGAATATATCACCTGAGTTTTCATGACTGTAAATGTGAGTGTTGCACAGTGATGAGGGGAATATGTAAGGTACCACAAGTTGTGATCCTTGTTGAATTGTTGTACGTGCCGAGGGTTACTTTGCTATTGCTCGACGAGGCGCTGCGAATGATGTAATCCATCCCATATTGTGTGAGGCTTTACCATAAACCATTTCAGAATGAGCAAGTTGACTCGGGGATCACAATTAATTTAATCTTCGCCATCAAAGGCATAGTAGCACTTGGGTCGCAGAGCTTGGTCTTTAACCCTCGGATGGATGGTGAATCCCCAGTGATTCAGACAAGGGTTTCCTGAGTACACTCCCAGAGATGTGCGGGGCTTGCCCGCATATCCCATGTGACCATTCATTCTATCTCCGTTAAATCAAAGGCATGCTCTTTGCATAAACAACTAAATGAAGAGCGCACTCTAAGTTCACCATATAGAATGTGTCTTGAATGATCCTGATAAAATAATACAGCATTGACGTAGATGGGTCGGCTGCTTGAGATTGACATGTATCAAAAAGAATCACAATTCTGCCTTTCACACATAGAGCATGTCATTCAGGGTTTGAATGTCATAGTACAAGAATACGACGAGTATGTGCTAGTTCCCTCGGCTTCCAATATGAGTGCCGCGGCCAGTGGAAGTGGGTATTCATGGATAATGAATATCCATGGTCCACATATTAGCGGTATTGGTGAATTGTTCAGAGACTGAGGAAGTCAGCAATACTCTTTAGAGTCATCGAGGTGTAACAACGAGAGCCTTATGCCTTACCTTTCTCGGCAAGGTACTAATTCCAATGGAAAGTGTAAACCTGCATTGATGGGTGATGAATGTATTTACGGTCGATGTCTCGCTAGTATCAGCAACATGATCGAAGTTCGGGAACAACATACAACTTTTTCGGGGTACACGAGGTCGGTTCGACCCACAGTTGTTGACCATTCTAGGGAAAGCTGTCCATGAATGAAACCATGTCAACTCAAGGAGTTATCTTCGCTATTTCTGCGTTTCTGATTCCAAATGAAATTTGTTTTCATCAGTTAGGGCACTGCCAGGTTCGACCTGGTGTGCGTGCGTTGGCCCGTTCACATCAAACCAATCAATAAATGCTGCAGATGCCAGGTTGAAACATGTAGCTTGGTGTCGAGCAACCATTGTAAAGTAATCGATAAAAGCAACCGTTCCCGAGACTATCAGTCAGAGGCCACACTAGTCTCAGGAAGCAAAATCGGCTGAATTGAGCAAACAAAGAATATGTATTCTGGAACTAATCTGTCTACAGTCTGGGAATTGTATATAGTTGCGGAGTCGAGCCTTAAGGAGAACCTCCCTCGTGCACGGCTCTCTGCGAAGTCATTCTAGACACGGAGAACCTCCCGAGCTGAGCCGGTGTAAGGGGTATAGCGCGAGTCTTCCCAAAAATTTTCCTGTCAGGAATGAGATAAGTTGGGACGCGAGAAACTGAGAATATTACCTGTTCCACCACTTTAACAACTCCTTGATGCGGGCTTGGGCGTCAATGCCAGGCGCAACCTCGAAAAAGTCAATAATGTTGTTGTAGAAAACATAATAGTCGAAGTCTCCGTCAATACTCCGCCAGGAGTTGACATTGGAGAGGGAAAACCGAAGCTATAAGTAAGATTAGTCCTGAAGGTAAAAACTACGTGAAGGCGCTCATACGAACCTGGCAAGCAGTGTAGGCGATGGATCGTGGGGTAACCGTCTTCATGCCGATAATGTTTGCCACGTGGCTACGAGTGGCCGGGTCGCTCTCGGAGGACCTGCGGCGTTGAGAGGCTACGATAGCATCAGCACCATTACCATCACCTTCAACTTCTTTGGCAGAAGATGGAGATGTAAATAGATGTTTGAAGGCCTTGATTTTAAATAAGTAGTGTTGGTCACTTGAAACGGCGCAACTTACTTTGATCAGTAGAGCTGAACGAAAGAGCCCCCTTTCAATGTTGCCGGAGTCAAAAGTGTAGTCCGTGTATAAGAATGCCGGCCAAGAGTAAGCTGTGACAAGGTAGTCAGGGTCCCTGTCCCTGATCTTTTCCTTGGTCCTATCCTGGCGGTGAATACACCAATGCTACATCGTGCAGATGATACTCACGAGTTGAGAGACCAAGTATACTCTATGGGACACAGGAGCTTGCCTGTGATGTGATGGACAAACCCACGATCATCTTTAATAGTCGTGTGAAGAGGCGGGTCCAGGGGATGAAAAAGTTCGGTGAGCCACATAACAACCGCATGTTTGAGATTGGCGGTATCATCCCCTCGGGCGCTGTCCGCACCTTTACGCAGCTAACAACATAGGATCAGCGATGCAGAGATGATTCCAAAAAGAAGTACTCACGTCTTTCAAAATGGAATCAAGTTCATCAACATCCGACGAAAGTTTTTTTTTCAGCCAAGGAAGGTAACGAAGAAGTTCATTGAATGACTTGATGGTCCTGTCCTCGCTGATCCGAGTTAAGGGAACTACAACCCGATCAGGGAGAAGGACTTACTCTTGAGTAGAGACGAGCTGATCTGGCGAATCCGACGAGTCTAGCAACTCTTCACGTCGGTCGTTTTCGGCTATGAGGTCCTCGAGCCCATCAAACAAGGACACAAGCCGACGAATGGCTCGTCCTTTGTGTATGTTAGAGTCGGCTTGCCTGTGCACATTTGGATTGAGATCACTAAGTCAAAAGGAGGCCAAAGACGTACGGCTTGACTCGCTTGTTACTGGCCTTGAGAACCTCAACCTCACGTTCCAAAGCCGCAATGCGTCGTTTAGCACGAACGGCAGCAGCGTCATCTTCGTGGTCAGAGGAGGATTCTATAGCCATGGAACAAAGTTAGAGAAGTGGAGGGCACAGAGGTTGGGGAACCCTTAACTCACACAAGGGCAGCACGGTCCCTTTATATGTGACGACTAGACCGAATATCTCCCAAATTTGAAGCACGTGAATGAACATGCGAAGGCAACATGATTGCTTGTGGGCGCTTGAGCCCTGTACGCTGTGTTGTCAAGCGGCACAGCAATTGGGCCAAAACAAATGTGACTCACCACTAGCACATTCGTAATGTGAAGAGAGAGTGTGATTGCATAGTGGGGTCGACGCGCACGGTAATTCGGCAGATGGACCACTGGATTCCGGCATTCTTGCTCATGCTGCCGCCAGCCAAAACAACTTGAAAATTGAGAAGAAAAAATAGCTATCATTGAAAGACAGGCGCACCTTCGTGCCAGGCTAAAACATTTTTAGCTTGCATTCTGACCAAAAGCACGACCAACTATGAGTACCTGTGTGGACGCACCTCAGCAAGGGTTGCTCTGGTCTCTTGCAAACTGAGTCAGGTGCTTTATTTGAGCCTTCAATCGGACATTCTTGGGACGTTCACCGAGTCTTGTTGTCTGCATCGCTACCGTAAACATCCGCATCACCAGAAGTGCCCTCGTTAGCAGAGGAGTCCGCACCCTCTGACCTAACATGCTGCCAGCTTAGTTTGAGCGATGGAGAGTTGTTGTTTGTGGGTCGGCAAATCTCGGATCCAGATCCGGTTCTGTTTCATTATCATGACACATCGGCATTACGACAGCAAAGACTAAATACAAAAATGTGACGGTATAGTAGCCCATCAAAAATTCAGTGACAGCCTAAAGCTTCACAGATCTTAGAAAGAACTAAAGTCTGCCTTTCAATAGCACCCTCGATGCTAGACATTGCCTCGGCAACGGTCTTTGACCGGGTTGGGCACGAACTGAACTCAAACGGCGCCTGTAGCCGTCTATGCTTTTTTGGCGCAATAGAACCTATAACGGGAGCTGACTCAGCGCGTCCCGGAGAGTTGGTCTTGCTGTGCCCAAACTTGCAGGGAGTCTGTCAAAAATAAATTATTTGTAGAAAGGATACGCAACGATACTCACGGCGTCCGGTGCATCTGAAAACATTTGCTTTCTCTTCAAAAGGGGCAAGATCTTAGTGGTATCTTCAACTTGAGCATTCCAATCCTCAACGTTCTGAAAAACAGCAATGAGGATACGTCAAATTGGTACTATGTGGGACAAAATAGTGTATGTACTTACCCTTTTCAGTTGCTGATATTCCTCTTCGAGCTTCCAGGCGCGGTCTACATCTGGGGCAGCTCGTCCATACGCCAAATTCCCCGCCCCGGGAGTGCAAGTGTAGTTTCCGCTAAAAGCAATTCCGGCAAAGGGGTCCTCCGACGCGTTGTCTGTAGCAGTGTTACTGGCACTGACACCAAGCAAGATCGCTTCGGCTGCGTCGTTGCGGCTAGAGGTGTGAGAGTCGTGGCTGTAGTGGCGGCCCTGCGGATATGGCGGCATTGTGTATAGTGTCAATGCATTCTGCTCCCATAACTGAATGTATTTAAGCTTATCAATAGACCTGGCATCATTTTCTACTCACTCCAGCTAGCCTTAAGCTAAACCTGGAGTGTATCGTGCTGGATCATTTTTTTGTTCTGCGTAGAATTTAGGTAATGACTCATCTGCGAAGAACAATGAACGATTTTAATTGGCTGAGGCTCAGCCAATTAAAATCGTTCATTCATCTGTACAGTAGCATAGTCAGCCAATTAAAATCGTTCATTCATCTGTACAGTAGCATAGTCAGCCAATCAAAATCGTTCCTTGAAGGAGCAGCTCCTGCAAGCGCTAACTCAGCTCTTGGCATAGCTTGGCTTGGTGCGGTGCCCTAGAGCCTTACGTACCTCCAAATCTCCGCTATAAATTTGTACTGGAATCAGCGACTACACTTAACGTTGTCTTAGTACATACTAGCTTTCGTGCTTGTTCGCCACTCACTGCATCTGCAGATGTCGACCTGTCCCACACCTGCTCTCTCATCCCCCCTCGAATCACCTTGTGCGCGTGCACCTTCAAGATCTCCCAACATAATCCAATTGCCCCTCCAATCTCAGTCGCCAATGACTCTTTTGATGGCCTCCTCTTTGAGACACACAGGCAGTCCAACCAGTGAATACAATGTTGAGAGCCCAAGCAATACAGAGACTGCTAGCAATGAATGTTTCCGCCACATGGTAGCCTAGACTCTATCTGCTGCTGGCAAACTGCTCACCATATATTACTCCCAGTATTCGATGGTCGATTTCCGCAGTTCTGACCGGAAGTCACTATTAAAGATAGCAAAGAGCGCGCACCACACTGTTCGCGGTGGCCGAGTGGCCGCTCAAGCTAGATTCGAACAATTTTTGTTGTTGCTTAGAGCAATGGGTGAAGAATTGGAAGACTGGAAGTCGAAGGAATTCGAGGCAGAACAAACCTTATGGTCGTTGGAATTCCAGGAAAGGGACACGTAGACCAACACTCCCAGAGTCCCAGTAACCATCAATGTTGGACGGCGAACACATTTCATTTCATATTTCTGCATTAACGTATCGCAACACTGGCGACTTCTACGTAAGTTGATATGTATATAGTATTATTATTGCATGTATGTCCTCTGTACAGTAGTCCATTGCATTTGACTTGTTCGGAATTTGTTGTCTGGAGTCGTCCAATTGAGTTCGCAAATTCAGAATATTCATTGACACTATCTATAAGCTCTTAGTCATTAGCCCAAGAAATCTCCAGGACCCGAGGCTATCAGCCCCAGGGTACGTCTTCTGAAGTCAATCTCCATCTAAGATATCAACTCGTTTTGCAGGACGATGCGCAATCATATCTCATCGCCGGCATTCTTTCTCACTCTGCTTCGTAGACTTCTGAAATTACACAAGCTTTGATGGTAGGTCATATCTTAGTGTACGTGGCGTCAGAGGTCTCAACCCCAAAGTGATCGCCCCAAATCCCGATGTGTCGTGCGCGACACGAGGGTGACAATGACGGGTAAGTGAGGGACCTTGTCACCTAAGCTATCAAGCACTTGACTACTAGTGCCAACGACGCCATTATGTATCACTTGGCATTCACTTTGACTTCACCAATCAAATGGTGATTATATAATATCCAACATTCCGATCGGAACATTCGCCACCCCAGCCGAGGTTCAACTCGGATGAATGAACTTCGGTTCCGATCTGTAAGTGCTTAACTTTCACCCCTGTGTACGCGCTAACATTGACAATTCAATTCGTTAGGCGGATGGCTGCCTGGGCGCTACATGGCCCGTACAAAATATAAAGTGCGGTGCATGCAGTCGTCCACCCCAGATCACTCGCCCCGCTATCCATATCATGTCACTTCAGGATGGAATCGTTGTCCACCAGGATAATCGCGGACCACCCCCTAATTACGACCCATTTATGATTGCTTCGCCAGATCATCCGTTTTTTCCCGGCGCCCCCGTAAGTTGAATATCATACTCAAAAGTTGACTCGCCTGACCCTTCATAAAGATTACTAGACGAATGTTCAAGGACTTGCATCAGGCCGTTTTTGCTATAGTCGTGTTGCGCGCATGGACTTTGGTCCCCGCGCTGTTGAAAGCGGAAGCGGGCCGCCATTTTAAAATGGTGGCCCTCAAAAATCATATCAACGGTAACTATATTCTCAAAATTTTTCATCTATCTTCTCACTACTTATGCAACAGAGGCTCAACAAGAGAATCCGGCGATACTATCCTTGAACACCGAGATCGCGACACGCGGGCATATCCGACTAGTATCGTTGTGGAAAAAGTGCTGCTTGGGATATCTTGTGCAAGCAAATATTTTGGATCCGGTTGTGTACAGTTTCAGTGCTCTCGTTATCGACAGGATTACGCTAGCCCGACAGCATGAAACGCGGTACGAATGGCTGCACTATCACGACTCACTAACGGTGAGTATTTTTGTTCGCATTTTTTTGTCATTCTGTTGACGATTCGAGAACGTATATAGGGGGAGAAGAGACTGTTCCGAAATACTCTTCCCTTAGGCTTAATGGCCGAGTTTCTCTCTTTTAACTACGCTGATGCTATACGTCAAGAAATCATCAACAACCACGCGGGCTTTCGAGTCCTCAACAGCGGACCAGGACTCGTCAATCTTAGATACACGCTAGCGTGCGCTATTGTTACGGTGTGTTTCGTCTTTCGTTTGTCTAGTAACTAACTCACGTGACCCTCAGCTCCAACATGCCTTTAGCGCGGACTGGAACTGGGCTGCCATTCGGGCATTCGATCCTAATTACAGTTCGGACTTAGCTGACGAGACGGAAGCTGCCAATTTTTTCGAAGAGATGATCTCAGTCACATCTGAGCTAGTGGCTAGCTGGGATTTTATTTTTCCACAAATCAGAGAAACCGTCAACCTTACAATGTAAGTCCTGCAAAGCACTGCCTTTATTGAGGTCTAATTGAAATTTTACTATAGTCGCCATGTAGATCCTCGCCTTTCGATGCAATTCTGATTACAGGTCTCTCCGTCGGAGCCATCTTCAAAGCTTAGTCAGTGTGTAAAATAGGTTGAACCAGCTCGTTTGTCATGTAATTAGGGTTCCGACATCATCCAATGCATCCGTGCCACTTGAGTCCTCATCGTTGAAGTTAAAGCCAACCCTTACGCTTCCAGCTTGACTACAGCCAAAGACAGTGGTTTTGAAGGTGCACCAAACGAGCGTCACAGTCGCACTTTCTGTTTCAATCCTCAAGTCAAGTATCAACAGCTGGCCGAACACATGCAACGGTCAGGAAGCACAACTCGAGGCTCTCAAGCAGCATATTGCCGAGAGTCTGCTCAAAGCTGGACTTGATTCCGAGTTCGAGACTCTGGAGAAGAACATCAAGGTGTGTTCGTAACCAACTTTCGATTTGCTGACCATGGCTTCTAGCGGGAACACTCCTTAACAGTGGGATGGTGGGACGCAGCTCTACTACCTGGCAAGACCTAGCATTACTGGTTCTCGCACCTCAACATCCGAACCCAGGTTTGGCCAGTCACAATGTACGTCCAGTACCCTATTCCCATCCCAACTCACGGTCTCAAGATTTACCGTCCTAGGGTGACGTACTATCACGCGCGGTTCATTCTGGCATATCGTCTCCGTGTTTGTGGGCGAGGTCGCCATTCTGCGGCTGGAGGTCTCCGCATTTGGCATCAATGACCCCAGGAAAACGGTTGACTGGTGACGCCGCTTGCTCGTGTACTGTCGTCAGCGTCACACTAGCGCACATTGACGACTCTTTCATTCTGGCACACCGTCTCCGTGTTTGTGGGCGAGGTTGCTATTCTGCAGCTGGAGGTCTCCGCGCTTGGCACTGATGACCGCAGGGAAACGGTTGACTGGTGACCCCGCTTGCTTGTGTGCTGTCGTCACCGTCGTGCTAGCGCACATCAACGACTCTCAACGACTGGCTACCCTCTGCCCCTCATCTGCCCAGGGCCGAACACTTCTGCTTTATTGATGCTCTTGCCAAGTCCTTCTAGATAAATAATCCGCTCAAGCTCGTCCTATCTGGTGTTCTTAATATTTACCATCTCCTAGCTCATTCGTACCTAGAAACCAACCACCTACTTTGCTTTGAAATAGAGCACTTCTGCATTGTTTCGCACCTGCCCTCGCACGCCCTGCACAAACGACGAAACGCGCAGCATCCAACTTGTTTGTCCTCCCTGCCACCAAGTGCCATGGCTCTGGTGACAGGGTCCCGCCACCTCAAACCGTGAACCACACCGCAAATCTTCCACGGCCGACGGTGAATTTTTCCCAGGAAGAAATGTGCCATTTGTGAGAGTTAAAGTTTTGTTATGGCCCGCGTGTACGCGCTTGTGGCTGCAATACACGTTACCACGTGACACTACCGAGTTGAACGAAAGACTAATAGATTGAGTTAATGCCCTTTTTTCTGTTCTCCTACCTAGCACTGCTATAATGGTCTCCATGCGAAGCAATGGTGCCCGTAGTGTTCGCACAACCGCAACCACGACTACAGGCACTCCAAGCACATCTGTGTCTCCCCTGCTTAGTGGCGAAAATTCTGCGGTACCTGAAACCCCTGGCACCTCCGACGTCGGCGAGGATCCAGTGGTCACGAAAGTCGCAACGAGATCACTTGCAGCAAGCCTTATGAATACACGAAAGCGCCCTACAGAAGATGCAGATGAAGACTTCGTAGCTAGACCGGTCGCGACTAAACGGAGAGTCGACCTCTCCAACGACTCGGAGTATAACGAGTCGGATGACGATGTCCCTCTCCCCTCAAAGAACGTGGAACTGTTCTCTGACGTCATCTCGGGTTCTGAGGGACACGAGTCCGAAGGTGACGAAGAATTGATGGTTGCTGCTGCCATTGAGTTGTCCCGCGAAACAGCACGGCTCGCTGCTCAAGAATACTCGGGAGTCGGTGCTGCAGGCAGTGAGGATGGGGATTTCATGCTCGCAGACAGCGAGTCAGCACTATTGGCCTTGAGCTCAAGCGAAGAGGAAGTTCCAGTCTCCAAGGGCAAAGGAAAAGCCACGAAGAAGGGTAAAGATAAGATAAAGATTATCAAGACCGAACCCGTGACTTGGATAGAGTGGGCTCAGCGGCGCCGTCTGCACGCAGCCGGAAGGAGGGCCAACATGTCAGAGGAATCCGCATTAATGCAAGAGCTTGGCCGAAAGTTGACTTGGGTACGGTGGCCTTTTCCTGCTGGAACGTTTACCCTAATTGTCAGCGCAGGCTGAGAAATCTTCTTTGGCACTAAAGAAGTATCACCCTGAGCTCAAGGACGTCTGGGGTGACATTGAGTCCAGCATCCCCATCGTCGTACCGGAGAGAGCTGAACAGCCTGCTGGTTTGAAGGTCACGTTGCTTCCATTCCAGCGGGAATCACTCTTCTGGATGCGTAAACAGGAGAAGGGGCCCTGGCATGGTGGCATGCTAGCCGACGAGATGGGGTATGTTTCTTTAACTTTCAGTGTACACTATTGAGTGCGCTCCTTACAGCATGGGTAAGACTATTCAAATGATATCTCTCCTTGTGTCGGACTTGCAGCGTCCAAACCTTGTCGTTGCGTATGTTTCCATCGTTTAGTTGTGTTGTCATGTCATAATCACATGCTACACAGGCCAACTGTTGCTATAATGCAATGGCGCAATGAGATCAACACTCACACAGAGGGGATGAACGTCTTGGTATGGCATGGCGCGTCTCGTCTCAACAACCCCAAGGAACTGGAGAAATATGACGTTGTTAGTTCCAGCTTCAAAATTATCTATGTCTCTGTCTTAATGCAACCAGGTGCTCACTACTTACGCTGTGATGGAAAGTTGCTTCAGGAAGCAGCAGAGCGGCTTCAAGCAGAAGGGGCTTATCGTGAAGGAACCTTCGCCTCTTCACCAGGTTGAGTGGAACCGGATCATTGTGCGATCAGTTCATTTTTATAACTTTACCATTGCTGATCATTTTCTGACAGCTTGACGAAGCACACAACATCAAAGAACGCCAAACTAATACTGCCAAGGCATCTTTTGAGCTTGAGAGCAATTACAAATGGTGCCTATCCGGAACGCCCCTGCAGAATCGTGTCGGAGAGCTATACAGTCTCATTCGTTTCCTTGGGGTTGATCCATTCTCTTTTTATTTCTGTGCGTCGCGTGTTTCTGCATTCGTCTTTTGAGTTATTGACCTGGTTATCGTAACAGGTAAGAAATGTGATTGCAAATCGCTTCATTGGAGGTTTACAGATAAAAAACATTGTGACGGTAAGATTCCTTGTTCCTACTCCAAACACTTATTTTATATTTTACAACAGACTGTGGTCACAGCCCAATGCAACATGTAAGTTGCCATCACAATACGCAAACTTCGCTAATTAGTGTCATTTAGACCTGTTTCTGGAATAACGAGATCTTGACACCTATTCAGAAACATGGCATCAAAGGGCCAGGCAAGATTGCTTTTAAGAAGCTACGCATCCTTCTTGATCGAATGATGCTCCGTAGAACCAAGGTCGGACTCATCCTTTTATTCGTGTGCTTGAAAATGAATCGCTACGACAGATTCAACGAGCTGATGACTTGGATTTACCTCCTCGCATGGTTATTGTACGACGGGATTACTTCAGTCCTGAAGAGAAAGAGCTTTATCTTTCGCTCTTCTCAGACGCGAAACGCCAGTTCAGCACCTACGTTGACTCTGGAACGGTTTTGAACAGTGAAGTCACTTTTTTTGGAAAGTTGGATCTAACTGTTAACGCTATTCCATTAGACTATTCCAATATCTTCAGTTTGTAAGCCCTTTGTGCTCTCACCTCATATGATTTTAAAGAACCTGTAGGCTGACTCGCATGAGGCAAATGGCTTGTCACCCAGACCTTGTGCTCCGCAGCAAGACTAATGGGACCCAGTTCTTGGGCTCTGACGAGGCTGGTGAAGTCACAATCTGTAGACTCTGCAGTGATGTTGCGGAGGATGCTATCAAGGCCAAATGTCACCACATCTTTGACCGCGAGTGCATGAAACAGTATTTAAGCACAGCTAGAGACATGACGGTTAGTTTTGTCCCCTATCAATGTTTTCTTGGGTTCTAAATTTCTCTAAGCCCGACTGTCCTGTTTGCCATCTTGCTCTTACTATCGACCTTGAGGCTCCGGCGCTCGAACTTGAAGCAAATATTCCTTCTGCTCGACAAGGAATCTTGGGGCGACTCAACATCGAGACTTGGCGGTCTTCCTCCAAAATCGAGGCGCTTGTCGAGGAACTTTCTAATCTTCGCTTGCAAAACAACACGACTAAAAGTATCGTGTTCAGTCAGTTTGTCAACTTTTTGGACTTGATCGCCTTTAGGCTACAAAAGGCGGGCTTTTCGGTGCGCATGGTCCCAGGAGTTTTACTGAATCCTGACGCCAAAACCTTCCATAGATCTGTCGACTTGAAGGAACCATGAGCCCTCAAGCTCGCGATGCGACCATTCAGCACTTCAGTATGTCGGACCGTCATCTACCGGTTTTTTTTCCTAAATTGTTTCCCCAGTGAACAATGTTGGTGTTACTGTATTTCTAGTTAGCTTGAAAGCCGGCGGAGTGGCATTGAACTTGACCGAAGCGTCCCGAGTGTATCTCATGGATAGCTGGTGGAATCCTGCGGCAAGTTTTTGTCTTTACTTCTCTCATCCTCAGCTGACTCTTGCTATTCCAGGTTGAATATCGTACGTGAATTAACTCGTTGTACCTCTTGCACTTGCTGATTTCCACTGTAGAAGCTATGGACCGCATTCACCGTCTCGGACAATACCGTCCTATTCAGGCCATCAAACTTGTCATCGAAGACAGCATCGAAAGCCGCATCATCCAATTGCAGGAGAAGAAATCAGCGATGGTGGATGCCACGCTGTCTACCGATGATTCTGTGAGTACTTGCAACTAGCGGCTGAGACATTCATGAATGCTTACTACGGCCTAGGCGATGGGACGACTGACACTGGACGATGTAAGTCACTGCTGAAATTCTGTCTGTCGCGTGACACATGGCTGATTTCACTTGTGTAACCTAGTTGGGTTTCTTGTTCAGAGTGTGTCCACTTTGCTTGACTCGTCCGATTTCGCTAACCTTTTGTCTGCCAACAGCTGTAGCTTATATTGTTTATGAACGTACTGTACAATACACACCTGCCCTTTACCAGGCAGTAGAATAATATGCTGTCACTTCTGATTCTACGCGGAATACATCTGTTTCACGGGTCAATGAATCACGTGATTGTATTGACGCATTGTTTGTCTGTTGATCCGTCAGTCACGTGATCTGTTCGAATCAAAATTTTCAAACTTCTCGTTTCTGTCCTTCAGCTAGTACCATTGGGTGCCCCCGCTCATTCCAGACTGCCGATACGAGCATTACGCGTGGCTCCCCTCAGTGGGACACTTTCAGATGCTCAGGCTCTGATCCACGACCGTCCGCCGTTATCTTGTGCGTCTAGGTCCCTGAGCACCAGGGCGCCCTGGGAACACTCAATTTTTTTAATTACTAACTTTACATCTTACTCTAGTTTATACTACTACTTGTGAGGTGCTGGCTGTGCTGTAAGTCGGCGCGCTAGCACCTGTGATCGAGCAGCCACCCCCGTCAAGAACCGCTGTTGGAATATTCGCAGAGGCTGTTAGCGTCATTTCGTGTCTTCCAACGTTCCG
>QFEX01000865.1:27762-38597 GCA_003316505.1 Suillus alpinus
TTCCGTGTCTCAATGCACGCTCTGGTATGTCTTTTTTTTTTTTTTTTTGCTTGGTTCCTTCCCCCTCTCCCTGCAAAGTCCGGTTTGGCCGTTTTGCCCTGGGCTAAGTAGGGAGTACCATCTCCTCCATGCATCCCTTGGCCAGGCTAACGTCGTCCGAAGTGCTACAACTACCACACGACCGCGACCATCGCGTCCGCGTCTTCATCCCCTGCATCGCCAGATCAGGGTTTGGCTTCGATAATGGCTGCGCTGCAGATGGGTGGGCAGAACCTGGGCCCCCGCATCTGTACATTGATCCTGCATATGGTCAAGCTCCTGTGCCACACGGCCGTATTTCTCAGCCCCCGTCTCGGAACCTTTTAATCCCTTTGCCCTTCGCTCTCCAGAACTGGGCTTTCCTGCTCTCTTCGCAGTATGCGCTCGACTCATGGCTATGAGCACCGTCTGCAGTGAGGAACAACACCCTACTGCACCGTCACATTTTACGCGTCCGAGTCATCATCAGCCCCACCAATCACATCACTCCTCCTCGCCTTCCCAGTTGTGATCGCCGTTCCCGCGTCGTCTGCATACTCAAAATCTCCAAATCGGACTCGGGTCTCACTGCGACATATATTCCTCTGTTTCTCGCACCATCTTTGATCGCTGGCACGACGTTCTGGATGCTCGAATGGGCAGACTCTGCGCAAGTCCCGTGGGATATGGGCGATGGCTTGAGGGTGACAAGGACGGTCTTGGCGAGGACTAGTGCTGCTGTTATGTTGATTGGGGGCGTTTCGGCGGCAAGCCACCCAACTGTGCGTCATGTCCCATTAATCCTACCAGTGCACTAATCAACCATTGGCTACGCACACAGCTTCCCGATGATTTTCAAGATAGGTACAGGAAGGTCTTTGGTGAAGCCTCGACAGCAGAGATACATACCCATTGCAAGCGTGAATTAATGCATGCTATATGGGAGCTCCTTCTTGATGAGGAGTTCATGCGTGCATACGAACATGTGATTGTTATTCGTTGCATTCTCGACATACCTGGACAACCAGCCTGGTGTCTTGATCCAGGTGTACGAGGATGAGCGTGTATGCATGAAAGACAACAACTTGCTTGGCAATTTCGAGCTGTCTGGTATTCCTCCCGCACCTTGTGGTGTTCCTCAGATCGAGGTTACCTTCGACATCGACGCCAATGGTATCCTGAACGTCTCTGCATCTGACAAGACCTTCAGGAAGTCAAATCGCATCACGATCACCAATGACAAGGGCCGCTTGTCAGAGATGATCGAGCGCATGATTAACGAGGCTGAGAAGTACAAGGGTATGTTTCTGCTCTGCTATGATCTTCGCATACTTAAACTGACTTTCCTATCTTATAGCGCAGGGTGAAGCTCGAGAACTCTGTCAACGAGACCATCTCGTGGTTAGATGCATCACGGGGAAGCATCGAAATGGGAGTACGATTCGAAACTGATGGAGTTGGAGAGTATTGCCATTTGCCAACACTATCATGCAGAAGCTCTAGGGCGCTGCAGGTAGTGCTCCTGGTGGTTCACCAGGGGGTTTCCCTGGCGCTAATGAGGACGGTCCTTCTGTGAATGAGGTCGACTAAAGTGGTCGTCTGTTGTGCAGTTCAGTGGGCTTGTTGCGCATTTTTCGTCATATTTCATCACATCATACAGTACGAGCGCCGTGATCCAATAATGTCCTTACAATTGTATGTTACATTATCGCATTTCCTAGAATGAATTTCTCTTCTATCTCTGTATAAACACCACTCCTCTAGTTTACCGCTCGTCATCGCGTGCAACTACTCATTGTCGTCCTTGTGTTCGATCCGTCGAACGAATGCTCTATCGAGGTCACGTGCCAAGTGCTATGACATAACCGCTGTGCACTGAACCACTGCCAGTCAGTTAATTACATGGTGCATCTTCACTGAACTGACAGGCCCATGGTCCAACCTTGTTCTAGAATCCGAGGTTCTGTCACCGCAACGGTTGTTTTAATTTTCTGTTTTGCATTGATGGTTGAACTCTCTTGTGGCGCCCAAGGGTGCCTACGGACATTGCAAGATCAGCGCGCTCTTACTTTGCACCGCAAAACTTGCGTGGAATATAAGAAAACGATGGTCGCTGCCTGTCAGAAACGGAAAGATCGTGCCCGTAACGCAATAGCCGCGAAGGCATTCAAAGACAAACTAGTATCTGGCCCTCCAGTAAGTTCTATGTCGCTCGGGACTCCAGACTCGACACTCACAGAGTAATTCTTCAGCGTTTTGCCACTCCGGAAGAGAGTTCTGCAAATGTTACTGAGATGCAGGAGCAGGCATTGCTTTCTGACGATCCAACTATTGAAGAGATCACTCCCTTGGATTCTGCGTCGGAGTCCCCTATGGATGTCGACCCAGATACTGGTGCCGCAGATGCCACCAACACACCAGCGGGAAGCCAGGATCTTGATGTATCGATGATGGCCATCGGTAAGCTTTGTGATTTTATTGATTTCTTGCACTGACCGCTTTCATGTCAGGTAACTCAATTTCGGGTGAATCACGCGCTCTTCCCAGTGCCATGAACGTGAACCTGGATTGTATCGGTGAGGAATTGATCCGTACACATTTATATATGCTAATGCATGAAATAGCTCGCTCTAAACCTCGAAGACGCATCAGACTACCGAAGCGATATGAAGTCGCTGAGCCTGTGGAACATGTCGTCCACGATATCGAAACCTCTACTCAGGATGTGACGCAAGATGCTCACTCGGCGACACATGATGTGCCACCAGCTAACAACGTTATCCGAAGGGTGATCCTTCTGGTCACCGAATCCCTTCGCAATGTCATTGGCGCATTTGGTCTATCTCGTGATTACCCGCAGCGCCCATCTTATGAACCCGATGTCTTCATTCCCTCACGTTTACTGGCCAAGAAATGCCCAACATTACAGCCTCCTACATCAGTTCCTCCGCCTCCACATCCCTTTCCAAACATGACTGTCTATCGGCTGCTCAACTGGATGTGCAGTGGAAGTACCAGAAAGTCTGAGGCGGAGGTTTCACGTTTGGTCCGTGACGTGTTGCTTGCAGAGGATTTCAACGCCATTGACCTGCAAGGCTTCAGTGTGAAGAAGTACCTGAGCCTCCTCGACATTACAGACCAAAATCCACGGAACAGTGATGCACCCTCTGCAGCTGTGACGTTCCCGGAAGGTTGGGTGGAGACGGATGTGACGATAAAAGTCCCAGGTCGGAAGGTTGATGCTTCCGGTGGCCATCCGTTTAAAGTCCCAGGGTTTCACTATCGGCCGTTGGTTAGCGCCATTCGCGAAGCATTTTCAGATGCTCAAGCGAAAGCATTTCATCTATGGCCATTTCGTCGTATTTGGACCAACCCGAATGATGGGCGCACGTATCGTGTTTACGATGAACTTTATACATCAGATGCCTGGATACAAGCCCACGACGACCTACAGAAGCAGCCCAAGGAGCCTGATTGTACTCTTGAGCGAGTAATTGCTGGCTTGATGTTTTCCTCAGATGCAACACAACTTACCAACTTCGGAAATGCATCAGCATGGCCATTATACTTATTTTTTGGTAATCTGTCCAAGTACGCTCGCGCAAAACCTGGCTCTGGGGCATGTCATTTAATCGGATTCTTGCCATCTGTAAGTGTCATTTGCGCGCATCACTCAAACCGATTTCACATCTAGGCATAGCTTCCAGGTCGAATCAAAGACACTTTCCGAAATCTCGGGGTCTTTACGAAAAGTGGGATTGCCGCTCTCTACACACACTGCCGGAGAGAGCTCTTCCAGGGATGTTGGGATATTCTTTTGGATGAAGAGTTTCTCTATGCATACCGCCACGGTATTGTAATGAGATGCCCTGATGGCATACTTCGCCGCGTGTTTCCCCGAATATTCACATATTCCGCCGACTATCCAGAAAAGTGAGTGAGCTTGAAGACGCCTGTTATATGCCGCTGAAATGTGAATATCAGGGTTCTCATTGCGACCATCAAAGATATGGGGTCTTGTCTTTGTCCGCGCTGCCTAGTGACAAAATCGAAAGCCGATCGTGTTGGATTTGTGAAAGACATGCGTGGGCGAATCGAAGATCTAAGGGTCTACTGCTTGCAGAAGATACAGGCTGCTCGGGACGGTGTATACAAGTCTGGGTATGCGGTTGATGGCATTGGGGTGGAGAAAGCCCTCTCCAGTGAGTCATGGGTTCCGACTATCGTGAGTATTTCACTCGTCCTATTTACTTTGGCTGAGATATGGCATGCAGAACGTCTTCGTACAAAAGCTCGGCAGCTTCGGACTCGACCCGTTTCGCATGCTGGTCGTTGATTTTATGCACGAGTGTGAATTAGGGACCTGGAAGAGTCTCTTTAGCCATTTGATCCGTCTCCTATATGCGCTCCCCAATGGCGCTGAAGTTGTAATCATACTCAACCAAAGGTAAGACCTCGTTATCCAAAACTTGCAGAAAAGCTTACCGTACCTCCAGGTTCAGACACATACCCACTTTTGGCCAAGGTGTTATCCGCAAATTCTCTGATGATACATCGAGCATGAAGAGGTTGGCTGCAAGAGACTTCGAAGATATTCTACAGGTCGTCGTCGTTTCTTTTCAGAGATTGTTACTGATGTTATTGCAGTGCGCTATGCCCGTTTTCGAGGGACTCCTACCAACCCCGCACGATATGATAGTGCAGACCCTATTATTCAGATTCGCTGAATGGCACGCCTATGCGAAATTGCGGCTACACACTGAATTAACCCTGGATTCTATGTCACGAGCATTTACTTCTCTCACTGAGCAGCTACGAAAGTTCCGCCGTAAGGTCTGCGATAACTATGCTACTAGTGAACTTCCAAAGGAAAAGGCTGCACGGCATCGACGCGAAGCGCTTAAAGAAAGCCGGACTACTGACGCACCACCATCCTCTCCAAAGAAGAAATTGTTCAATATGAACACCTACAAGTTCCACGCTCTTGGAGATTATGTCCAGTCTATCAAGTTCTTCGGAACGACCGATTCTTTCACGACGCAGATAGTAAGCACCGGTTAGTTATCAGCTTGAGCTTCTAAATTGAATATGGATTGTAGGGTGAACTTGCTCATCGGGCCATCAAGGCGTTATACCCGTTCACCAACAAACAGAATACTGCCAAGCAGCTTTCAAAACATGAAAGACGACGACGACGACTTCAGGAGATGCAAGAGTCGGAGAAAGTGTCGTCTCTTCGCCCAGTCTGTGCTGAAAATCTTCCACCCCCGGATCCCCGCCTTCATCACCAACTATCTCACCATCGCAATTCTCCTGTGCATCTACACAAACTACTGCAGGACAACAGGAGCGATCCAGTGTTTGAGGTGCGTATTCTCATGAGTCTGCGTGCATTAGCTACTAAATCACTCTCACAAGAAATTCATTCCAAAGCTCAAAGACCACATATTGCGTTGCTTGCAGGCGCAAGATGGCCTCATCGAATTCTCGGGCAATGACCGAAATGACGTTGTCATATGCGACAATGTTCTGTTCTCTGTCAATACACTGCGGGTCAATTACACTTCATACGATCTGCAATGCCAGCAGGATTTGATTAACCCTCGCAACCACGCTGATATTATGGTGTTGTCGGGTGATTCTGAAACCCGCTCCACTCATCCGTATTGGTACGCTCGAGTGCTGCGCATATTCCATGTCAACATACTTGATTTACGATCGAGTGGAGCAAACCCACAGAAAACTCAGATAGAAATATTGTTTGTCAGATGGTTCGATCCAGTGCGGCGGTACCGGTCAGGGATCAAAGCAGCTCGTCTTCCAAAAGTCGCTTTTGTACCCGAGACGGACGACTATGCTTTTGGTTTCATTGACCCTGCATTAGTGGTCCGCGGGGTACACCTTATCCCGGCTTTTATAGATGGGCGCATGCCCCGGTCTGCACTACAGCAAAACTCAATGCGATGCACATGGAGGGAGGATGACACCTGGACCGCATACTACATCAACATGTAAGTCATCATCTCATTTTTTGATTCATAGTCTCATTCGGCGTGCAGTTTTGCGGATCGTGATATGTTCATTCGGTTTACTGGTTCTGGCGTCGGACATGGACCTTGGCAAGTGGACGGTCCAAGTGACGACGAACCTGGCGAGGAAGACGAGCTAGGGGACAGTGAAAATCAGGATAGCCAAAGGGGAGAGGACGATAATGGTGAGAGTGAGAGTGAGAGTGAGAGTGAGAGTGAGAGTGAGAGTGAGAGTGAGGAGGATGAGAGGGAGAGGGAGAACGAGGGGGAGAACGAGGGGGAGAACGAGGAGGAGAACGAGGGGGAGAACGAGGAGGAGAACGAGGGGGAGAACGAGGAGGAAAATGAGGGAGAGAGCGAGGAGGATGATCACATGGAGGACTCAAGTCTCGGTGACTCTGATGCCGACGAGGATGGTAATCTCTGATATATGAACCGTTCATCCAGTTAAGAACATCAATTTGCTCACTGGTGAGTTTGAGCTTCGCGAACTTTAATAAATACAATATATAGAGTACCCCCAGACTTTGTCACGTCTGCATCCAGGACCTCACGCAGACTCGTACCAGCCAAATGCCGCACTTTCTCGACGTTCGACAATGAGGCGGCAGTTTTAACACGTGCAGGTTTAGGTAAGTTTGCTGATATGGACGGAGATGGTACACAATCTTACCTTTTCACTGGTCGAGACTTGAGACGCCGACGTTCATGACCTCAACTCGATCCATGCACTTGCTAGCAATGCCTTCGCCTAATTATCCTCGCTGTTTCCTGCTTTCACCGCGCGAGCCATTGGGCTCAGATGGGTCTTCCCTGTCTGTGGACTTCGACCAGACTTTATTCTCCGAGGCTGCAAGGAATGTCAACCGCACCATGCAATCTCGGGAAGTGAATGATCGCACACTAAACGTGTTTCTATTCTTGTTAGGACCGTGGCTCATGGAGGCTCCCACGCTGTTCAGTTTGTTGGAGCGGAAAAGTTTATCTTGCCGCTCCTTGAATGTCTCAAGCCCCGATGTGTGCAGGCTGGCTCAACCATTAGACTAATTATGTTCCAGAATCGAGGAGCCTGCCGTGTCCTCTCTTTACGCTGCAATTCTCGGTGCCACAGGTACCCCCTCTGAGATTGCTTGAGCGCTTGGTGTCCTCGTTGGCAATGACAATGAGTCTGTTTCAACTGCAACGACTAATGCTGCACGTGCTCTCTTGTCTCTCGTTCAAGAGAGCGAGCACGAGGGCGATGATAAGCGAACGAAAAAGAAAGAGCGGAAGAAGAAAGTGGACAAGTTGATGATCTCGTTTTCAGTGGTAAGTTTCCTCAACATGCATCATCACAGACACCAGGTTGAGCACATTTTCAGAGTCACCCGTGGGCTCAAAGTATCGATGTCAACAGATTGTCGTTGCTTCGATAAGCTCCAACAAGGAGGTACGCGTTGGAGCTGTCGAGTGGCTGTATAAAATTTTGCATGGGGAAAGACGCTCGAGGCATCTGACATGGTAATGCCATCAGCATCACTGATCACGAGATTTTTTTCTAATGTCAGTATTTTCAGATCTCCATACAATCAACTCTGCTCGGTCGCACCTACGACACACGCTGGAGTTATCCACGCGCTGTACTCCTCGCCTGAATTATTCCTCTCGACGGCGACTTCAAGCACCACCCCTCAAAAACTCCTGGACACTATCGTCTTGTACGTTGTTCCGGACCCACCAGCTCGCGCCGTTCTTCTCGCACACGTTGCTTTCCTCATCGGGTATTCCAGCAAGACACCCAGAATTATCACAAGTGGTGCAAGAACGCGCGCTATTTCCATATCTGCTTGCCAGTAAACCCAAGTCCAGGACTGCGCGGGGAGTGTGGAAGGCCCTGAAGGAGGTCGGGGATAATATGACTGGATGGTTGAGAGGTTGTGTGGATGGGAAAAGGCTGACCTTCTACATAGCAGAAGGATGAGGAGAACGACGAGGCAGATGTGGAGCTAACACCATTTCGGTCAACGTTGCCAGCCCTCCCCTAGTCTTAACAAGGGTGTGCCGCCTTTGGCAAGTTGTTGTACATTCAACGGTAGGAGTCTGGTCGTGCATCCAGGTCACGCTCCCTGGGAAATTTAAACCATCTAATCGGGGTAAAATCTTGTTTTCACAAGTTGGATCGGACGAACAGACTCAATGCTAGAGGCCGCGCTTGGTACTTGCTCAACGTATTTTGTTTTCGCGGACACCCTCGAGCTTTGGTGCTGAGGGTATCTCGCATCTGCTACCACACGCATTGTTGCGAAGGCAGTTGCATCTTTCCGGGCGCAGATAGTAGACTTTCAGACGGACACACCGCTGAGCAAAGTTCAAATGAACAATATTGAGCCGTTGCTCTCGGTTGTGGGAGAGTTAATAGTTGATATCTTCCTTCTCTTCATTAGCACACTGAGTTATTTGCAAGTCATAGACAATATAATACCATATCGCTCAATGTCGCCACTGCACTGGAATTCCCATCCGCTCGTGTTCCAATGACGACAAAATGATTCACCCTTATAACCCTTAGATACAATATCGGACGAGTCTAGTCTAGTAGTCTATGTTCTACGATGTAGGAAGAAATTTGCTTGCATGTTACCGGTGTGCTGGAATCCCCACCAAATATTTCCCATGATGCTGAGATCAGCCAATGCTCTGGTCACATTGTTTGATGTTTATGCTGTTAGCTAATGCGCGGTTCGATTGTGACAAAATGACTTTCCCTTGCAAGTCATGGATATAGAATGAGAGAACTGCAGTCTAAGAGTTTGCATTCTATAATGTAAAACATAATTTATTAAAAGTGCCCTCAGCTTTACAACGTGATATCGAGCTATGTACACCATGCCTTGATAGACGACATTATGTCATCACCATCAGGTCATAGCGAGCAACCTTCCATTCGGTGATGTACAGTGACGCGATCGAGGCTGTTATTTCGAACTATTTCATCATGTCACTTCTGATCAGGAGGTCGCCGTTTATTAAATACCTTCTTACAGGATACATGCATACCCGGGCCAGGAGTATTATGAACGTCAAGCCCCGAGATCAGACACTTACTTAAGTACCGCTGGTCACCCGACTTGCGTCGAAAATTCTACATGTCCCTGTTCGGATTCTCTTGTTCGGAACTGATTTCGACTCTGAGTTGGAACTCTGAGTTGGAACAGGTTCATGGGCCAGTATAAATACCCCTGATGAGCCTCTGTAGAACTTCATTCCTCCAGTGCACCTGTCGTTGAACGTTTATTATTCGGCATATATTTTCTTTTCAAGCTGTCCGACATCAATTCGAGTACGTCCCACTCATCTACTTTGAGTTGTCTAACTCACCAGACTTAATGATATAGTCAACATGTCTTCAATCCAAAGCGGCGACTCGGGCATATATCGTCTCGAGCCCAATGATCCTGCTTCAAACACGGTCAGCCCGATGTATCAGCTCTCATTATATTGTCACTTAAGCAGCTTAGACCGGACTCAAAGTAAGGGTCTCTCCTGAGACCTTTGACGTCTTCCAGCAAGTTTTCGCGTTGTCCATGGCTTCAAACGCTCTCTATACCTCCAAACAACACAAGGACGTTCTCCTAAAATGCCTGCAGGCCAAGCTGCCCGGTATCGTCTCAGCTATCGGCGGCCAGTGGAAAGTGGTATGGGGCCCGGTGATTTGGAAAGCTCAGCCAGACAGTGTAGATACCGGACCTGACAACACGTGGTTTGTCGCATATAGCCCAAGCGTCACCTTCGATGATGGCAGCACACGTGAGGCATACGTAGTAGCTGTCGCTGGGACAAATGCCAGCTCGACTTATGGCTGGTACGAAAATCTCGCAATTGGCAGGGTAGTGGACTTTGCCGCATGGGTGGAAAGCGGAGTCACTCAGCTTCCGGTGCCAGTGAACAAAGTAAACATTGTCCCGACCGGGACATACGCAGCATACGGGACGGTCACTGCTGTTCACACCCTACTTACTGAGTCTTCCCCTCCGGGCTCAGCCTCTGTGGGTCTCACACTCCATGAATACCTGACTGGCATACTTGCGTCGGAGTCAACAAGAATGGTGTTCACGGGACACAGTCTCGGCGGGACCTTGTCTCCTACGTTAGCGCTTGCGCTCGCCGGATCAGGTGCCCTGAAAGGGGAGGGGCTTGTGTATGCCACCGCAGGAGCGAGCCCCGGTAATAGGGCCTTTGCGAATCTCTTTGAAAAAACTTTCCCGACATCCCCGAGCACATCCCCTGAGACTGGGTACGCAGTCTGGAACAGAAACATCATCAACTCTCGCGACATCATACCACAGGCGTGGTGCACGAAGCGACTTCTATCACCTGCGCAGAACTTGAAAAACGTACCGTCCATATACGGCGTTCCAACTATACCACTCATCGAATTCGTCGTGTTATTGCTCAAAGCCAGTGCCAACAAATCACTCACCGTGTACATCCCACTCCCGAGTCACATCCTTTCCGGCGTCAAGCCTGAAGCGACGCCTGGAGACGTAGCTGAGTTTCTGGGCGTCGCATTGGGCAATCACAATACATTTTATAACAATGTGTTTGGCGTGGAGTTGCCAGATTTGGAGTGCAAGGAACTCATAAAGAAGACGGAGGAGGAGATATTACTTGAATATCCTGTCATTGGAGACATCGAGTGGGGAAAGGAACACCCGGTTGAAGTGGAGGCCGCAGTGGCTGCGCTGCAGGCAGAGGGTGTAGTCGATGACGATGAGGAGTGAAAAGTTCAAGTGGGCCTCGGAGTGAATA
>QFEX01000865.1:39003-49410 GCA_003316505.1 Suillus alpinus
CTCTGCGAACCCTAATTAACAAGGTTCGCTTTTCGCCACTGTGGAGGGAACACAAGCTTACAGTAGTGCGAGTCGGAGAGGTCCTTAGCTTTGATCCACTATGGAAGGTGTCAGACTTGACATTGGACGCGAGGTACTTTAGATAAAGATTGACCTGAGCTTACTGCTAGCCGCCGTGAAAAGTCTATCAATAAGCCACTAATCATTAATCATTTGTAAGGGCACATCCGTGGAAAAATAGGCTAACGAACGTTGCGATGCCAGGATGCCAGGGCCCAGGTTGAGCGCTGAGCGCTGAGCGGCGGCTGGTTCGAGGAACTTCGCGTAACACTGAACCACACACGTGCGAACGCTGACACGACGTCTTCACTGGTCACGACTCTAGGTCCAAAAAAAACCATAAAGTAAGCTTGGATGGACTATGTAACAGCCTGGAATTATGGATCTCTAGATGCATGCATGGCGTGTGGTTAGCTTAGTCAGCGGGCGTGCTTGACAATGTTGGGTTGGCCGATCCATGGAATCCAGCATGACCGTGACTATGACTGGCGGCCACGGTGCACGTTACGGAACTTTTCAGTGTTTTGTTCGTGCTACTATTACTAGTGACCCGCGGTAGCCGTTACCAGCACGGATCATATATTGAACACGAGGGCTCAGCGCTCAACAAGGGGTTCTCCTGATTCGGCCACGCGCCGTTCTGCACGGTCAGGCAACCAACTTGTGAGAACTCAACACACAAGGAACTCGTACGTGCCAATTTAGGTGCTTGAATATGACGGCAAATTTTTGACATCACTTACGCCTAGTATTTGCCGCGTAGCCTGCTCTCACAAGGTTGGCCTTCCCCGAGATTGCGGGGGACACCACTGTAACACATGAGATTACACCACTTCCTCCTTGACGCTGCTCGGTGAACGCTCAAGCTGAAAATAATTCTGGAAAAACCGACTCAGAAATTGCGGATGTAGCAGTAATAATTCAGACTTACTACTCAGCATACTATTTTTCTAGATGGAGCAGGGGTGGAACCTTTTCTTGGCCAAGCCCATCTTACGAGTTGTGGAATCTCGGGCATCTCAAAAGAACTCGATTTAGAGGCAGTGTACCTACTTGGGCCCGATGAACACGGGCCCTGAACGAGTTCAGCATTTCTTTCGAGGACTGTTCCTTGTTCCGACGTTCTCGAGGCTCTTGTAGGTGCGTACATCTCCCATAGGATGCATTGGATACTAATGCACAACTGTATTAAGTATTCATATTTTACTTGCAGCGATTCAGGACGACACGCCATACGTCATTACGACGAACTCAGGCAACGCGGCAAGAAACATCCCATTTCTATCCTCGAGCAGTACGGATGGCCTTCATCAAGGCACGTCGAGGCATCGAGAATCGCGCCTGCGGGTGACAAATAGATGCAATAGGTGCCTTCCTTCTCATCCTCAAAACCCTCAAATAGCGAAGTCGTGGACAGACTGGCGCCTCTAGTCAAATACATCTCTCTAGAATGTTCAACTTTACCTTTACAATATCTTGTGTGGCTCTGGCGCTGGCGAGCGGGTCATTCGCTGCCAATGCCAAACGCGGCCTGGCGTTTGCTGATCCTGACAATACTGGCGACATCGCTGTCGCTGAAGACACCCAGGTCTCTTGGGTATATGACTGGGGCAGTACCGCACCAAGCTATCTGAAAAATACAGACATTACCTACATCCCTATGCAATGGGGTGAAGCCAACGCCAAGAATTTTATGGCTGCAGTGCTGGCTCAAGGAGCGAAGACCGTCTTAGTAGGTTGTTCTGGTTGAGAGAAGGCGTCTCACTCAGCTGAACTTCTACCTGCGACTTAGGGTTTTAACGAACCTGATCTTAGTTCACAGTCGAATATTGAACCTATGGCTGCCGCGTCAATATGGGTACAGTACATCCAACCTCTGAATGCATATGGCGTCCGACTCGGTAGCCCCGCTGTGTCCAACGGCCCATCAGGAACTCCCTGGTTATCTCAATTCTTCGGAAACTGCACTGAATGCACGTTCGATTTCATACCACTTCATTGGTATGGTGATGGTCTCGACAATTTTAAAAATTATGTCGAGTCGTTCCATGACAAATTCTCATCGCCATTGTGGATCACGGAGTTTGCATCTACTTCTTCGAATGTTTCCGGTGAGTATCCGTCATCTCCGATGCATCTGCGCCCTCTGCACCTCTCTCCACCTTCTATTAATGGCACTCACTTCCTACGTTTATAGAGGTGGAAGACTTCTGCGCTGGTGCAATAGCTTATCTTGATGGTTCGCATTCGATTGAAGGGTATGCCTGGTTTGCATTCTACGTACGTATCATCGGACACGCCTTCCACAGAACATGAGCTAATGGTACTATGACCATGGCAGCGCCAGGAGTCAGGTTCCTACTACAGTAAGAGGATTCTTTTCAGCCGCTCGTGTCACAGTTGCATAACCTTTGTCACCACAGACCTTCTTGACGTTAATGGCCAGCCTAACGCACTCGGAAATATCTACCTTCATGGCACGGATTAAGGATTCACGGATTTTAATGTATATGCGAAAGAGTCGAGAAATAGAAGCAGTCATAGTCTGCTGTTATATACATACTAGCGGTCGAAATTGTCTGACAGAGAACTTGAACACAGTCAAGCATCGCATCTAAGCTGCCTCAACTTGTCTTTCTTGCCTACGAGGGAAACTTGAGCTTAAGCTCCCATGATTCGGATTGTGACGGTCCGAATGCTAGGCTTGTGATTCTCGAGTGGCGTGTTGTTGTCTCTTCTTTCGACACTCAGAGCCGCATGACATTAGATTATACATTCGGTTAGCTGCATAGCGAGCGCGATGCCAACGGTGGTACGAGTTGTTGAATGAGGGCCATTGTCAGATACTAAACTGTCCCTATCATAGGACCCACTGGCATACTCACTAACTTCCCCTGCGCCTGATGTCGGTAATTCGGGTTCATTTACGTCACCGGTCGCAGGTGAAATCTGCTACGTAGCATTCGATGACTACCTACGGGTTTGACCTGTGCCTTGTCCTTTTACCATCACAAGTTCAACCTGAACTTCTATCTTCTGGTCCAGAATGACAGTAACGACCATAGCTTTTCCAGACAAGGTCGACTACAGTATCCAGTCCATCGCTGTTCCTGGCACCAAACGCCCTGGTCAAACTGGTGCGTCCCACATACTCATCCGCGGACGTTTCATTAACATCGAAGTGCTTTCATCAAAGCCCACTATCGGAATGGTGAGTCCTATCTAGTACAGGAATTGAAAACCACATAATTTATAATTGTTCATTTTGTTTCGTCACATTTCAGCAATTTATGGTCTTGTGGACGTCAACGCCCTGCCAACACTTCCTGATATTTTTGACAACGGTTACAACATCAATCCGGACTGTAGACTTCTCGGTCACCGTCCGTTAGTATCAACCAATCCGCTCAAATTCGGCCCTTATGTGTGGCAGACCTACAAGCAGGTGGATGCTCGCAGGCGTCGCATCGGCAGTGCTCTGCACAGGTTATTCTCACGAGGTGAACTGCAGGGCGAGGACCTTGAAACCGTTGGTATATGGGCACAGAATAGGCCAGGTATACATGCTATTTCTCACTCCGAGATCAGTTCTCATCATTAACTGCAGAATGGCAACTTGTTGAATTCGCTCTGCACGCGTACAACAAAGTCGGGGTTGGTCTTTACGATACCCTTGGCAAGGATTCTGTAGGCAAGTAGATTGGTTTGGACCATCTCCTATCGTGCTGATGACTTGACCACAGAATATATGTATGTGATATGGTCGCTATCTCGTTAAACCCCTTAACAGTCGCGGTTGTCTAGTATCAATCATGCGCATCTTAGCATCATCTTCACTACGGCTGATCACATACCTGCGCTATTGAAACTAGCTCCCAAGGTCACAGCCATGAAAATGATTGTGTCCTTTGACGATTTGAGTCCAGACGCCCACAAAGCCTTCGTGGCTTGGGGAGAGACCGTAGGTGTGCAGGTCAAAGAACTTTCAGAACGTGAGTATCTCAGCCTGGCTTCTACAGCACCTGCCGCTTACATGTGTCGTAGTTGAAAAGTATGGTGAAGAGCACTTGATACCGACATTATCCGTTTCACCCGACACTATCGCATCACTATGCTATACTTCAGTGCGTGGCTTTCGTATTCCATTTTGAGTATTATCAACCGGAGATCTTCAGGGCACCACGAGCCAACCCAAAGGTGTGGGGCATCCATTCGCTGATCTTCTGACTCTTATCAAGTTTTTGCTCGTCAGGTGTAATACTTACTCACGGGAACCTCGCATCGTCCGCATATTCCAACATGTTTGGTATGGACTATCCTAAAAATAACAGCGTTCTCTCTTACTTGCCGTTGGCTCATATTTATGAGGTTTGTTTGTATCTTCCTCATCTCGTCTTCTTTACCAACATCCTTGCAGCGTGTTGTTGAACTCACAACCATAGCCATTGGTGGATGCATCGGATTTTCCACTGGCGATCCCCTGCGTCTCCTTGAGGATGCGCAGATGCTGAAGCCTCACTTCTTCCCAGCTGTGCCTCGTGTATTGAACCGAGTCTATCAGTCTGCTATGGCTGCTGGCAATGTCCCTGGACTGAAGGGCGCTCTCTTCCGGGCAGCTGTGCGGGCAAAACTCGACCAGTATCATACCACAGGTGTCAGCACTCATCCATTCTGGGATGCACTTGTCTTCCGGAAGGTAAGTTTTCATCGACCCTCTTGCATTCCTAGTTACAATTTGATATTTCATTCGAAGATTCGTGCTGTGCTTGGCGGAAACTTGCTCCTTGTTAGCACGGGCTCTGCACCTATCAGTGCCGAGGTCATCGATTTCCTGAAGATCGCACTCTTCTGCGAAGTTACAGAAGGTACGGCCCCTCATCTTCGATTGTTAATTGCCATCTGACGGATGGGTCAGGTTACGGAATGACCGAGAACTGTGGTGTCTGTACACATACGATCAAGGCGGACCCTGATTGTGGAGGAACCATTGGTCCTCCCCAGCCCGTGAACGAAGTGAAATTGGTCGACGTGTCTTCCATGAACTACACGGCCGAAGACAAGCCCAACCCTCGAGGCGAACTCTGTGTCCGTGGTCCCAATTGTTTCACCAGATATTACAAGGGTGAGGTCGTGTTTGAATAAGTGTATTGGTGGTAAGTGCTCATCATTATGACAGACGAGAAAAATACCCGTGAGACCTTGAACGACGGTTGGATCCATACTGGCGACGTTGCTGAGGTTGACGCGCAAGGCCGATTCAAGATCGTTGACCGTGTCAAAGTCAGTTTCCTGTCATATCACCAACACCCTGACTTCATTTTGTATTACCCAGAATATTATGAAACTGTCACAAGGCGAATACGTTGCTCTCGAGAAAGTCGAGAACATGTACGCGGCATGCCCACTCGTGCAGCAGATTTTTGTCCATGGCGATTCTATGCAATCGTACCTCCTGGCTGTGGTCGTCCCGGAGCCAGAGACTCTGGCTCCATTAGTGTCTACGATTCTCGGCGAGAAGGTAACGTCTGATGACATTCCAGCACTGGAGAAAGCTATCAAGGACCCCCGAGTCGTAGCTCAGGTCCTCACTGTTCTAAACAAAGAGGCGGTGAAAAATCGCCTGACTGGGTAAGTAGACTTAGGATCTCTGGATAAGGCGCGCTGACCGTCTTCAACAGATTTGAGACGATCAAGCGTATCCACATTAGCTTGCATCCGTTTTCCATCGAGGATAATACCTTGACTCCGACCTTAAAGCTCCGCCGCAAGGACGCATATGCGAAATATGCGGCGGAATTGCAGGCGCTGTATGCCCTTGGAGAGCCAAACGGCGGCTCCAGTAAGCTTTAGGTGGGGTGCCTAAGCACCTCCCTCAATCCATCTATCTGGTGTTTACTTGTCGATATACGATTATGGTTTATGTATTTGGTTACGCAATCAGGAAAACTCCTCGAACACATTTGGTTTCTATTTCATGTTTTGATGATATGGGAAGTGCCCCTATAAGAAAAGAGATAAAATGAAGTTGTAAATAACAGTAACGAAATATACGGATATGAACGAGGATTGAAATGGTATGGATAGCCGTGATGTGGTGTCATGATATGATGCCTGTGGAATATACAATGTGATTCCCTATTGCCTATGCGGAGCTCTTCTATTGGAAATAGACTGCGTTCAACCAATCGTCTTCACACTGTTCTGCTCGATCCTGCGCGATGTCGTCGTGCCCAGGAACGAGACCATTACCATAATGACAACCCACAGGTGTCCTCCCAACAGGTTGTACTCAACGGAAATTGCAAACAGGGCGCTAGAAGAACATGAGGGCAATGCCGCACGTGAAAGAGGACAGACACAAACCTGACCAAAAAGGGAGCGAATGATCGCGCAAAACACATTGCAAATTGAACTATACCGTTGGACTGCCCCAGCGATGCGGCATTCGGAGCGTTCTCCTTGGTCAGAATCATGCTGATGCTAAATATCATATGTCAACCACTACGATAAGCCAAAAATGAACGGACACGTACGAATATGCAAGCGAAGCAACCTTGGCCAACATGAGGACGAAAGCGATACCAATCCACAGGAAAGCAACAGTGGCCGTTCCAAGTTCGCCAGTGGTCTCATCCGAGCCAGCACGAGCGATAAGGTTCAGAATAGGCAAGACGAGGAAGGTATAAGGCCATAAAGCCATGCAGAAGTTATATATCTTCGCAGAGTCAAACGTTCGAAGCAGGTAGGACATGATGCAAAGCTGGATAGCAGCAGCAATAGCGCCCGCGGTGGCAAGAGAGTATCCAATTTGCGATGCCTTTCAAGTTGTCAGTTGACCACATCTGTTCAGAGTGTGTAGAGCTCACTGAGAATGCCAGACCGCCGGATTCAATTGGCGAGTAGCAGAACAATACAAATACAACGTCGAAGGATGTAGCAAGATAGCTCAGCGTGAAGCCAGATAACGCCAAAGCGGATATGATTGGTATCGATAATAATTTTGAAACACTGAAAGGCTTCTCAGGAAGAGCCGGCGCGGTTGTGGCATATTCGCCATTGGTGCTTGCAGTAGAAGAGCCGCTTTTCTTGCAAATGCGCTTACTGGGATGAGTCTAAGATGGAAGATGGGCATGAGATTTTCTACATAACACACAGCCTAAGTTATAGGATGGAACGTACCTCTTCAAGGAAAAGGAAACCAAGGAAAACACCAATAATAGCGATCACGGATGCAATGAAGCATGGCAGGAAATAGGGATAATTCTCAAGGAACTGGTACCCAAGTATCTCGGGATATTTTGAGGCTGGGTGAGAGAACGTCCCGCCAATAAGTGGTCTATGAATGTACGCATGATCAGCGTCAACATCCCAATTAGGTGCAAACAAGGAGCGCACCCAATGATTGAACCAAGAGGCCAGGTGAGGCCGTATATGGGCAAAGCAACCATCTGGTTTGTGGAATCGGTGATTTCTCCCAAAACCGAATGAATGACAGCGATATTTCCCGAAAACAGTCCCCCTGTAGAATTAGAACTTAGTCCAGAGCTAGGGAGGTATGGAATGTTCCCCACCTAAGCAACGCGCGACCAAGACACTCGCCAGCGATTTGGACAAACCAAACATCAGCGTGGTTATTGTAAGGCCAATAATGCCCAAAAATATTACAGGGCGTCGTCCAATAACATCTGGAGCAAGGTGTGAGGAAAGACAGATCGAATATCGCAGCGTTTAAAGTACCTGATATCTTAGCCCACTGGTAGATGGAACACAATTGAGATATAGCAAAAATACTCTCCTGGTTATGATCAGTTCGGATGGTGATCAGATGATGAGATCGAAGTATAAGACGTACAACCAAGCCGCTGTAAAAGCCTATTTTTGAAGGGTCATCTGTGAGATGGAGATCGCTCATGAACTCGTTGACATATGGAAAGAGCTGGGTGAACGCTATGGGATCAACTAGACGAACTACACAGAGTGCAGCAAGTTGACCCTTGGGTACAGGAGTGGGCTTGGGTTTCTCAGCAATTTGAGCTTCAGCGGTGTGAGGATTGGAAGTACGGAGGAGTGGGCATGTCTCATCGTAATTGGTCGTGTCCGAGTCATTGGCAGGAGGCATGGTTGAAAACGATGACAAAGGCAAGGGAAATCAAATAGAGGAAGTCGGTATTTATGCGAGGATGCCAATAGCTGGCGAGAACTCTTTCCATCAGTAGAAAAAAACACAATTTACGTGTCTTGTCCATTGACAGCCCCTCTTAAAATCCTCAGATCCAGAAGCAGCGGTTTTGAAAGGGACCTGAGATGACTTGTTCAAAAATGTAATCCGCGAAAAAACCTCGCACGGAACGGTATACTTGTCATGCATCATGCATCATGTTGGACATCATGTCAAAGATCTGCTAGCTCTAGAGGAGAGGCATCGTCTACAATGTGATTATGAACACTGGCCCGATGATCCCCGATTTACATCATGTAGGTTAATTTCGCAACTTACCCAAGGCACATGTGTGTATTTTTGGCACGGCCTAGTTGTCATACGACCTCCCAGTGACATGACATGATATCGAAAAGGAACAAGGCTGGGGAGGATAGCAGAAGGCAGAAGGCGGGACACTGTGTTACATTGTTACATTGTTACAATCTAATAGTAATATACCAAATACAACCACATACTATTTCTCCGAGCTTTTACCGTCGTATCGTGAGGATCGGTTGTTGCCGGTGGCTGAGATGATAACATACACAAACAAGGAGCTCGTCGTGATAGGCATTGTTTCCTAGTCGCCTTCGTCATCCACTACATTCACCTCCTCTGCTTTATATCTACTCTTACTTGCTTTTAACTTCCTCACACCAGTCTCTTATCAGCCATGAATTTTAATGTCAACGATAATCCTCTTCTCGTCGCTCCTCGACCAGTTCGAATCACCAGTGCTTACCCGCACCTTGCTCGTTCTACACATTTCAAACTTGTCACTTCTCAAGTTGATCATCTAAGGCTGTCCGACGACACTGAAAATATTGACGACCACAAGCAGCCTACCCGTATTGACTCCTCGGTTTCGTCCGATAAAGATCTCTCCTCTCCGCGAGCATCGCCTCGGTATGTATCCATTTAGCATTTAATCACGGCCCCGTGTGTCTGCTGAGCACAATGTTCTCCGCCTTGGCTTGCCACCCCATCATATTCCATCGCCTTTTTATATCTCATTGATTCCCCTGATCACTTCAGGTCCAGCCTTCCATCAGAAGCGCTCGAGGAGTTCCTATCAATCTGCATGGGGTGGAAATGCCCATCATCTCCTGTATTGCGATCACGTCGCAACGGTGCTGTGTCGTTGCCTACCTTTGGCCTCCCATACAGGTCCAGGAGTAGAGTGGAGTTTATCCACACCAAGGGTGACCTCTCCACCATCACACTTACCGAGGAGAATGAATGGGTCTCTCGTGCACGCTCTCCTCAAACCCTTTACGAGCGAGACGAGCTTGAGAACCTTGAAATTCAAGACCTCGATACCCAAAGGTGGAACATCGCCCACTCTCTATGTGAGCGCTAATCATACTTCACCCAAAATCCGCTTATCAGTATGCTTCGAGCAGCATCTCCAATATCTCGTGCGCGCAATCCATTTTTACGCCACCCTTCTTATGACATCGACCTCTCTGGCATCTCGAATTTTTCCCAACCATCCCCTCCAATCATCTCGGCAACGCCAATGTCTCCTGCGGCTGTTCCGCTTCCTATCCCAACCCCTGATGAGTTGGTCAAGGTTTACTGAACCTCTGGTGTTTATCACAGTAGTCCTCGTCTCATCGTCCTGTCGTTACTCTCTTATATCTGGTATGTCCTTGAATACTGTGAGCTAGGTTTCTTGCTGGTACTCAGCTTCAGACCAATTCTCTGATTACATTACATATACCACTTTTGATTTGTTGGTCTGCTCTTCCACCACACTAGTACTCTATTTTGTTTTACTAATTCCATGTTGATGTCCCTCTGGTTCTTTCGCTTTGCGTATCTTCATCACTATGTTGCTTATGCATATCACGAAGTACCACACCCAAGTTTGTCTCTTGCGCTATACGCTTCTCATATGTTACCCGGTCCTGCGTCTTTGCCTTCTAGGAAGGAACTCCCTATCAATCGGTACAATTGCATTGTATACTATTCGAATTCCTGCTGATTTATGTATTGGATCGATAACCTCCGTATTATGATACTAGAAATGTTGTGTTGTAGAAATAAACAAATTGCTGCTTCATGCCCATTGTAATCTGCATTCGTCTCCTCCCCTTGCTTTCAATTGCTCGTCTTTCATATACACCGTCGACGTCTCGTGATAT
>QFEX01000867.1:5357-21007 GCA_003316505.1 Suillus alpinus
CAAGATTGCACAGCACCAAATAGAGTAGCTGACGGAATGCGTTTGCTCCCTCATCAAGGACCAAACTTCGTTGATCGATACAGCCTCTGTGACAGTCATGGGAGACATATACGCATGTATCACGGATGGTTCATGCGTGGCTGCAGTGCAGTAGGACACTCATCCATTCGTCTCAAGGCGAAACATGCAGGAGCCTCGAGGTAACCATTCTTCTCTACGCCTCCTCTTAAGTACACAAGAGCCTCAAGGCTCTGCGTCAGCATCTTGTCCCCAGCTCTCCTATCATGTCGCAGTGGGAATCATTGCCAACCTGGCTGCAAGTGAGTCAATTGGTTGTTTGGTCGTTGACTATTGATGTGCTCATTGTGGCCCCTAGAGCCAAGTCAAACAAATCGAGCGAGGATCACTATCGTCGCTTACATCCCTCAAATCGCTCAACCGCTCAATCTCTTCTAAAGAGTTCTCTGACCATTTGCGTCCTTACTTTCAAACTCTCATTCCTCTATTTTTCGTTCATCTCGATCCAGGGCTCGTCCCCCATGAGATCACATCGGATTCCGTGCATTCAATTATGCTCGCTAAGGTGTCCATCATGGGCATTAGTTGCCTATGCGGGGAGAACCAGGGGGAATTACGTGGTGCACCCCAATTTCGTCAGAAGCTGTCCGACGCCATTCATTCACATTGGAGTGGGGTGTCTGCGTGGCTTCAATTTTTCTATTATAATTTCCTCGTCCCGCGGGATGACCCAGTCGCGCGCCTACATAGGATCTACAGTGTAACCTCGCAGGAAGCTGCCAGCACCTCAATACGATTCATCTATGTGGCTAGCGTACTTCCCGGTGTTGTCGCACATCTCTATCGAGCAACGCCAGAGATCGAGCGAATCATCATGGAACTCTGGTACTTGTTAACGGACATCAAACGCGAAGATTGCATTGTTGATCCTTATCTTCGCCACTGGCGTCAGGATTTCAACATGCTTCGCGCATTCATGGCTCATGTAGTAACCTCATGCGTGTACTATGAACCTCCTAGCGCTCCCCTTCCGCCTCTAACATCGCTCATCGAAGCCGCTGGAGGAAGGACCCCTATGGTTTTAGCTGCTCTCAAATGCCTACGTTTTGCTGGCAAGGGAGCGGCTCAGAGAGACCGCGACGTGGTCAAGCAGGACCTTGATCTTAGTCCCCTGAATACTCTCTCATTGACATGCAAGCAAACACTCATCTTCATGTTTGCTACAAGCCAGGCGGACCCTGACATTCGCGAGCTCTTTCTCACACATTCCTCGATACGCACAGTTCTCAACACGCTGGCCGGAATCGGAACACGTCCAGGTACAGAGCCTAATATTGATCACACCAATGAGAGCTTCTGTCAAAAGACTGCGACAAAGCGGGCTGCTGTGGCTATTGGCCATCAGTACATCTCCTTCGTGCTGGCATGTTCTAATAATCCCATCGATACTGCCTGCCACGCCCTTCGCTGTCGTCTTCTGGAGGTCCTCCTACGGAACTGTGTATTCCCCTCGGAAAATCGCTTGCACAAGTCCAGGTGGTTGGATTACGACATCAGGATTTTGGAACAGTTGGGAGGGACGCTGATTTATGAGAGAGCCGTTCGTATTGCCTCGACGTCCATGCAATATATCGATTCTCGGCGCCTTTATGTTCATGCCATGCACGATCCAACATTGTGGGGCTCGCTGTTGACCTTCAAAGATATCCTTTCGCAGCGTTGGAGTATTCTCTCTATGTTAACACCATGTACACGCCCAGAGTACGAACGATCCTGCGGAGGTCCCGGGGTATGAACTCTCCATGTCACGTTTACTCCATGCTGATCCTGGTTAAACGTAGTGCACCAGTACGAGCACCAGACTCCAACAGTGCGCTGCATGCCAGACCACGAAATACTGCTCAAAATCATGCCAGCGAGCGGCATGGTCGACTGTCCATCGCAAGCATTGCAGTATCCTCAAGGCCGGAATTGGTGTGTGAACACGATGCATAACTGTATTCCCTTGCTGACGGTTATGACAGGAATGGCCAAGGCTGGCAGGCACCTTCGGTCAAGTCTGCCATTTATTGCATTAATCGAGGCAGCCGAGTTTGACGACAACAAGTGGCCAGGACAGCGTGCTCTGCAACACAGACTGGCCGCTGTTCGAGAAGAGAATCCAGCAGATGTTCACTCCTTGGTGCTCGAGTTGGACATGACTGTGCTCCCCATCAAACATCGCATACAGCCCCTTCGGCAATGTATCGGACAATTTCAAGATTCAAGTTGGATGCGGATCATCCAGGGCAGGCAGGCTTTACAGGGCAACAGTGTACACCCTGTGATGACAATAATTACCACGATCGAGGGCGCTAGGAGGAGGTCGCTTTTCAGCCCGCGGACGGCTATGCAATTAGCATTTGGATGGCTGCCATCTAAGTTCGCAGAAGAACCTCCTATCCCACGCAGTGTTTTGTTCAATTACTGCACAAAAACCTTCACGGGTTGCGCTGAAGAGGGGGCTGGATCGAAATATGACCCGGAGAGTACCCGAAAGGACCTTATACTCGCGATCGGTGCTGCAGAGTGCCCGCGTATAATAGGTGTTGAGGCTTAGGACATGAGAGGCGAAGGATGTGTGGCGCACATGGGACAGAAGTTGCACTTCACTTACTGTACGTGAACCATTCATCGTATAGTCGTCGATAAGTTGTTTTGAACTTGCAGCAGGCGGCTATCATAGTTATCTGGATGTAACATTGGGACTAGAAGCCCGGTACTTAGCAACCGGGGGCAATGATGCCGTAGCAGAATTCATCCAAGTTGTATGCAATCGTTTCACCTATGTACATGTAGGCACTGGTTTCGTTGGATAAGCAGCAGCTTGCAAAGGATTCATCGCAGTTGTCTCGGGGATATGATACAGATGTATAGATATAGACAATAGTGTACAAAAGTGTCATGCATGATGGTAGTGTCGCAATGGATGAATGATTAGTGAGCAGATACTTTTAGTAATCCAATCATGGCGTCTAGAAAAATATTGCGCCTTCTGCTGGTTAGCCAGTGTTGCCGGGTCCGTGATAATCAAGCAGTGGACACATCGATCATGATTCCTCGTATCCGATTGCATACTGCGGCAGGAAATTGTCTTGACAAAAGTTAGTGTCGACCATACGAACCAGGGAATATAAATGTACCTTTCCTGTAGCCGTGCCAGCAGTGCGACCGCTCTGTCACGATAACCATTACCAAGCTCTGCGCGGAACATAGCTTCCCACGTCGATGGCTGAAAAGCAGGGTGAATTCTCATCCATGTATATTTGTAGCGGTACTCACCTCGCGGTACGACGGTGATGGCGATGAGGACCTAGGGTGGTTGGAGCCTTCATGAGGGACATGGTTACCTGACGCTGCAACGCCACTGGGGGGATCCACCAAGCTCTCAAATATTCTTCGAGCCTCTTCAATGTCCCCAGTGGCAGCATAACCCTTGATCAGGAGGTTGGCGATGTATGCCGTCATATGTACACCAGACGATTTCAGCTTCTCCATGTAACTGGGTGCAAGAGCCATCTGCTTGTTGGTGACGAGGACATTAATGAGAGATTCATAGGCGACAGCATCAGGTGCTGGGATGGAGTCGAATGTACTGATCGCCTTCTCCAAGTCCTTCTTCACACAACCGTAGGCGTTGATAAGGGCGGCCCAATGGCTGCCCTGCAGCACCACCGACCTGTTGTTTCGGAGGAGTTTGAACACGCCTTCCATAGCACTGACATCAACGGGCTCAATAGTTCCATATGCATCGATGAGCAGCTGAAATGTACATTAAAGGATGGCAGATAATGAAAATATATAACATACCTTATATGTGTGGGCAGAAGGCTTGACACCAGCGAGAAGAAGCTGATCATAATAATGGAGCACCCTTGCACGATCAGGCTTTGTGTGCGCGTACAGTTGCATCATCATATTGTAGGGTGGGATGCGAGGCTTAAAGTTGGGCTGCGAAGACATCTCCAAGAACAACTGCTCGGCGGACTGAGCATCACCGACGCGTGCGCAAGCAGCAATGACGGCGCCATATGTGATCGAGGATGGGCGCACACCAGGGGTAGCCTTCATCTGTTGAAATAGCTCAAGTGCGAAGTCAGCCTTGCGCGCTTTGGCCAACTTGGAGATGATCGTGTTGTAGAGGTAGACGTTCGGTGTGCATCCAAGCATCTGCGCCTCATTGAAGAGAGCCATGGCGTTCGAGGTGTCATCTGTAGTGTCCTTGACACACTCTATGAGCGAGCCGTAAGCATCAGGAGAAGGAATTCCGCCGTTGGATGTGATACGATCGCGGTGTTGGAACGCAGCTTCCATGTCTCCGGCATGTGCACATGCGATGATCATCTGGTCTTCAATTTGGAACCACGCCTGAGACTGCCACTGCTTGTTATCGATCGAGGACAGTACGATCTGCGCGATATCGTACAGGCTATGCACCTTGTCGAGGTCACCGACACGTCCGTAGCCATTGATAAGCCGCCCGAGAGTAGAGGGGTGAACGTATTTGCTATCGGCAATTCCGTCTTGGAGGCGACGATAGGCTTCATGGATTGTCACGGTTGGGTGGGATGGGAACCAATCATCGACATGGCGGCTGAGCGTACCATCAACAACGACGTCCTTGATTGGAGGGTACATCTGCATCACAGGGTTAGGTGACACGTTGCGCGACTCGCTGGGCTTCTCGAGTGCGATACGGAAGCTGGATGACACCTTTCTAAAAAATTCATCCCGCTGCTCCTTCGAGTAGCCAGCATACAGCGCATCCGAAAGATTGGAGATGAGGCTGGCTTTCAATTTGGATAACTGTAGATTTTGCTTTGAAAGCGCTGTGAGAAGGGGGAGAACGCCCTTGTACGCGTAGTTTTTGATCGGGATAATCTGCTCCATTTCGGTCTCTGCTGGGAGGACGGCGAGGGCGCTGGACAGGAGTGCCTCATGGTCACGGAGGCCAATGCCGTATTGCGACATATCACCGCGGCTGCAAGTCGACATGTAGGTGTGTAGGTAAAGGACTGCCAATTCTTTGCTCAGAGGAGAATTTACATTGTTCGCTAGTCGGATAAGCCTGAGCACATCCTTGAAAGCCGGACTGTTCTTCTTAGCTCCGGAGTTATTGATGGTCCCGGACTGGAGATAATTGACATTGGCTTCGAGAACAAGGGTGTGGTCTATACGGCGGACTTCGAGGCCGTCACGAGGGGCACACTCAAGAAGAATGTCGTAGAGCCGATTAAGATCTGCGATCATGCCCTCCTGAGCGAGGAAGTCAAGCATCACAACCCATGCAAGCTGATCAGGGCGAGGGGGAACAAGGGAAGACTCGTGTGGGTGACGTGCTGCTTCACCCTGCTGCAGCAGGCGGTCAAACCAGGACAGAGCACTTGATACGTCTCCCGAGTGGCAGAAACCGGCAATGATGGATGAGAATGTGGACGATGAGGGTGAAGGAACTTCCGGCGAGAGTTCAGCGGGGTTAGCGTTGCTGTCCATCATGGTTTCCAGGAGGCGGAGAGCGCCTGCGGGCTGGCCACCACGGAAGTAAGCTTCGATCATCTTATTCCAGACCAAAAGTTGCCCCCGAGTAATCGAGCTTGCTACAGCTGCTTCAGGAGCGGCGGAAAAATCAAGTCCTTTGACACGGCCTGCCTTGCCAGCTTCCCTGAACTCCTGAAAGACCTCCTTAGCGCCCTGCAGGTCATTTGCGTTGGCGTATACAGAGAGCAGATTCAAGAAGACTTGAGGTCCAGGGAGGAAGTCAGTGCGCGATTCCAGTTGTGCAAATATGCGAATAGCAGCGTCCACGTCAGCTTGGAATGCACATGAGCGGAGAAGATTGTTGTAAACCGCGAGGGGAAACTTGTTGCGTGCGCCAATGTTCAACGCTGCGTCAAACATAGACATAGCAGAGACAAAGTTATTCTCTGCCACGAGCTGTTCGATACGCTTCTCATCTGCTTCATTCATAGCGACCTCCTGGCGACCAAGAAGCTTGCGGCGCTTGACTCGACCATCAAGACCTCCAATAGACTTGTGGACCTCGTGATCGCGCTCGGTGAGAGCGAGAACTAGAGTGATGTAGGTGCGAACATTTGGCGTAAGGGAACGTTGGATCATGTCATTGTATGTCTCGAGCAAGAGTGTAAGGGGTTCACCAGGGCGACGAGTCTCGTGGAGACCAGATAATGCCATGTTGAACTCTGAAACGATGGGGTTCTTGTGAGTTGTGCGGAGGACGTGAACCTCGTGGATAACACTAGCACCATCACCAGACCGCGCTGCCCTACGAAGAGACTGATACATATCGGAAACTTTGCCACTCTCGTCGTCAGCAGCTGGGTCTGTGACGGATTGTGGGGCTGCGGGATCGGTGGGTATGGATTTGCCAGATGCTGAAGAGACCGGGGGCGGGGGCAAATCATCAATGGAACCGGATGCGCTCAGTGTAGCTGTAGAGTTGCGCCGTGTGAGGGGAGGCCGCGAAGAATCAGAGGGAGATTCGTCAAGTGCTTCACCGGATGCAGCAAACGTGTGTTGTGAGCGAACGTGTAATTGGACGGTGTGCAAGACGCCTAAAGACTCTGTTTGTCCATGCTCGTGCTCACTAAGTGAGCCAAGCGAGAGACTGTGCCGACGGGTAACAACACGCTTGGAAGAGCGGGGCTCGACGCGCTTGGGAACAATCTCATCGCGCTCGTCGCTCTGTTCAGCGTTACCGTCGTGTGAGGTAGACGCATTAGCCTGTGTCACAGCACGCCCGGCTCCCTGTAAAATATCAGGATCACATCAGACACAAAAGTACACTGCAACTGACCGTATACCCGTTATAGAACCGACTACCTGCATTGAACTTTGCTCCACCCGGGCCAGCGCCATTGCTGCCCCAGCTTGAGCTGCCGGCGCCAGTCCATGTTGTAGGCGCGCTTGGTGCGGATGACTGAAGCTGAAGTACATTACGGAGGGTATGACCTGTCTGGTTTTGGACGGCGGCTACTGCACGAGAAGTGTGCAGAAAGATGTGATTAGCGACCTTGGGCAGCATGGTCGCGATTGCGAGCCCGTGCTAAATGTCGCGCGATTCAGGCTTGGTGGTCGTCGAGGGCGACGAGCAAAGGAGTTGTTAGCACTTGGCTGGGAAACGTGGATCTAATGGATTTTCGACACCAATAAAAGTAAAAATTGCCAGTCGGGTGATGTCGGGTTGGGGCACCCCGTGGTTTTCCGTGACTCATACATCATGCCGAGCACAGGCGCAAGTCACAAAGTGTGCGAAGCACCGTGTCTATCGCACAAACGACATGTCGCTACATAGCACGTACTACAGACAACAGGCAACTAAATATTTCACCTGTACTTCGGCCTCATCGTACGACACGCCAGTCCTGGGACAGAACATCTGCCCAAGTGTGTGTCTCGTCCACTTCGTCAACTTCTGTAACATCCGTCAGTCCACCGAACGAAACTTGAGCAGGGCGCTGTAAAGGGGACGTAATGATGTGCGTGGAAGAAATACATATCACGCGGGCGACTATCATCAACATTTCGGGTGTCCACGTCATGGGGTTGATGGCGAGGGCCTGTGAGCGCCGATGAGCATTCCCGCGCACCTTCACTGATCATAGAAACTCACTTTGTATGCAACGATGTTGTCTGCTTTCACTTGTGACGCGTTAGTTATTTTTGGAAGCAAGTCCCACTGCTGCTCCGCACGAAGGTGAAGTGCTTCGTCTGGGTTTGGCATTGGTACTTCAGCTGAACCGTAATCGAGACTGATATTGGCGGTGCACGATTCATCGTCGATGGAAGTCGTGACGGGCTCCTCTTTCGATCTCCGTTTCTTCTTCGGCCGTATACCTTCTTCCACATCTACACTCGTTATGAATATATTCAACGGCAAATCTTTCCGTTCCGAAGGAGGAATCAGCCTTGCGTGCTTGACGGGAGGGACTGAAACTTTTTCCGAAGTAGAATTTCCAGCAGGTGTAGGTTTATCCGGAGGTTCAGCTTGTACGGGGGCATTTTCAAGCTCCGCAAACACAATCTTTGGGGGGAGTGGCTTGTCCATAAGCTGACGGAAATTCTTTTTCTTATTTTTGTTCCGCAGGGACACCATCATCACGTTGGGCTCAGACTCGGGCTCTGCACCAGCAACATAAGCTTCGGAGGAGGTACGTGCTAAGGACGATTGCTGAATGGGAAGGGGTAGGACGGCATTGGCACCGGAGGTGGGTGCTAGAGGTTGGTCAGGGGGTTGATTGTGCTCCGCCAAACGTTTTCGCCGTCTGCGGAGATTGCGATTGCGGGTGGAAGTCTTACCGTAACCCGGGGGGATAAACGAAATGCTAGTGGATCTGGATGAGCGACGAAGAGAGTAAAACAGTTTTCGTACCTCTCTTGCAGAGTTTTTGATTTTGTAGTCGCGACCACACGCTTCCCAGAGGCTTGCTGTGGGGGTTCTGGGGCATCCGTGTCTGAATTAGAGTCCGAGTCCGAGGAACTGGATGAGCTGGATGAGTCGTCCGACGAGTCAGATGAGCTAGAACTCGCGGACGAGCTGGACGAAGGTTCAGAGGACGTAGATGCATGGCGTTTACGCTTTTGAGTGGCAGGAAAGGACACCTTGTTACTCGACAACCACGGTTGGGATGCAGCTGCTGTGCGTTTAATGCTATCAAAGACATAAGATCACCGAAGTAAATGGGGCATTTTCTGCTCACCAAACAATTTCTCCGTCGCGTAAAATGGATATGGGACTTTCGTCCAGAAGGTCATACTCGTCCATCACGAGAGTAATGTTATCGGCTTGCATGTTAATGGGCAGCCATGCACATAGCGCGCGTTTAAGTTGCGCGATTGTGTGGATCTCATCATCGAGAGCGTCGAGCGCAAACCATGCTTTGAATGGGCTCACCGGATGAACTGTCGAGATTTTGAGACGCATGGCGGCAGCAGATGACCGTCGATGACCCTACCTACTCTAGATGTCCCACGGGTGCATTTACTTTATGTATTTACTTCGCCTCGAGCCACGTTGACTTTCATCCAAACTCGTTTCTTCCTATTACTTTTTGCACGGACTGGCTTTGTCGCTAGTCTGCAGCGATGGCGAACTATCACTATGATGAGGCAGGTAATATGGCAGCCTACTTCCTCATTTCTGTCCTTGTTATCATTCTGCTGCCCGTTACACTCTCGTCACTTTTAAGCGTGTCTTCAAGTGAGCATGTTCTCTGCTCTTGCAAATTTCACTAAACCTTGCCCAGAACGCCCAGAGCTTGATAGTGGGTGCCAATGCACGCCCTGTGTGCACCGCAGAGCCGACGTGAGGAGACGTCAGCGTGGCTCTCTGCTCCGACCCAAGTTTACTAGAAAGTAAGACATCTGCACGTTTCTGAATTTCGCTCACGCTCTAAAAGGGCACTATTAATCACTGTGGGCTGGGTTGCCGTCGCGTTCCTCTCATTCAAAGTTGCGCATGCAGAGCTAGAAAACAAAGTCTACAATCCATTCGAGATCCTTGGCATCAGCACGGTATGTATAACTCGATATATCCACTTTCTTTAGTTTCTCATCTCATGCAGGGAGCAACTGAGAAGGAAATCAAGTCGCATTTCAAGAAACTTTCACGATTATAGTACGCGTCTGATTTCTTTTGCTAGCTTGCAAACTCATCGTTCTCAGTCATCCCGACAAAGTCAAAGCAAGCATCAATCAGACAGTAGAGGACATTGCCAACCATTTCGTGGACATCACCAAGGCGTACAAGTCGTACGTCGTATGTCGAGTTCGCAGCCAGGCGCGATCCCACTAACACCGTTTGAAGGTTAACAGACGAGACCATTCGCCGCAACTGGGAGCTTTTCGGACACCCCGATGGCCGACAGGAAGTTTCAATGGGTATTGCTTTGCCAAAGTGGATTATCGAAGGCAAAAACAACATCTGGGTCCTCGGTGTATATGGCATCCTCTTCGGCGGCGCACTGCCCACGCTTGTGGTATGTCCCCCACCATCACCTTACTTTGATTGGTCTTTACGCAACATAGGGTCGCTGGTGGTTCGGTAACCGCCAAAAAACAAAAGACGGAATTAATGCAAAGACAGCCGCAGCATTCTTCAAGGCGCTCACAGACAACAGCGGCATGAATGAGGTCGTTGGTGCGCTGGGCAAGGCATACCGCTGGGAGACTACATGGGCGGGCAATGCAGTAGGATTAGAGGAACTTGAGAGACAGATTGATGAAAAGGTGGGCCTCCAATGGAGGGAGGTAAGGGATCTCGTGGCTCCTGGTGGAAAGTGCGAAGGGACTGAGCAGCGGGCCTTGGTACTGCTGTACGCACATTTCCTGAGGTTAAAGATCAGCGACGAGGCGCTCAAGCAAGGTAGGTTTGACTTTCAGGATGGGTTGACGTTTCTGATTATTTTTGCGTCTAGAACAAGCCAAGTTGTTGTTGCAGGCCCCGATGCTGCTCAATGCGCTGCTGGGCATCTCGGCTGCACGGAGTTGGTTGTCTCCCTCCCTGATGGTGATGCGTCTGCACGCCTACGTCACGCAGGCTCTTCTCCCTGGAAAACCTGTTGCACAACAAGCTCAATTACCTGGCTTTGATGGCGATGCTGATGCATCAGAAGGGAAAGATCTTGCTTCGTTCATATCGCGTCTGGAGGACGAGAGAGACATTCGAATAACGGAAGCACGAAAGGCTGTCGAGGGCTGGAGTCGGTTGGATGTTGTGGATATGTCTTTCAAGGGTTTGTTCTCACTCGTGGCCATCAACTCAGTACTTATTTCACTCCAGTCATTGGTGAACGCTTGGTCACACCGTCATCCATCGTTTTTCTTCTTATTAAACTGCGTCTTCGCCGGCCACTTCAAAGCGACACACCCACATCTGTTTCCGAAAAATCTGCCAAGGCCATCCGGGAGGACAGGGAGAAAGACGACAAATTCTTGAACAGCCGGAAGGATGCTGAGGATATCGAGGGAACCGCATCTGCGTGGGCTCACGCACCTCACTGGCCAGGGGTTTGTCTTTTCCTTTGGTGCCATCCAAGTATGTCTGACTGGAACATGCACAGCTGCGCAAGCCAGGCTGGTGGCTTGTCCTTGCTGATGACAAGTCGAATAGGATTGTTGTTCCCCCAATGAAGATCTCAGACGTGCCCGCGTCGAGCCCCGGGAAGGAACATGACTACCGCTCCTACAAATTACAGTTCCAGGCTCCCCCTAACGTGGGCTTGTTCACTTGGAAGGTGTATCTGGTAAGCGACACGCTCGTGGGGGAGGAGTCGTGCCAGGACATTTCGGTGGGTTCCCATTGAGCTTTACGGTGGTGTGGTGACTGATGTAGCACGTAGCTCAAAATCGATGACATATCTGCACTCAATGCAGAAGAGCAAACAGCAGAGGATGAAATTTCTGATCCTGAGGAGGATTCGTTGGCCGGTCAGATGGCCGCGATGCGTGGAGGAGCTGTGAAGCGTACAGCAGCGCCTGAGGACAGCGAGGACGAGAGCTCGACTGATGAGGAGCAGCAGGATGGTGATGATAGTTCGGATAGCGACTAGGCATTGCATGTCTTATTCTTGTCTAATCAGATTAATGTTTGAACACATCTTGGTATTTATCTGCCTCCCTTCCTCTTCACAATCGTAAAGCCATCCTCGTCAGTATCCGGTGCCTCCTTTGCATGGTCGAGCAGCTGTGGAACAACCTCCTTCCCGTAATCTTCGCCGTCGCTTCCACTCTCGTCCTCGTTATCACCGTCACTATCTTCCCAATCACTTCCACTCCCTGCTTCAACTTCGAATTGTGGCATTTTTCCTTTCATCCGATCCGCTTGCATCTCCAAGTCCTTGACATATACATCCTTGCCCTCCTTCGCATCATTCCACAAACGCACAACATCTCTAGCAATGTCGAACGCGCTGCCATCCTCGAGCGCAACCTCAAATTCGTCATCCATGATCTGGAGCAGCATCGTTTCTATGTATTCGATGTCAGGCTCAGGGAGCGTGTGTGATGGATGCATGGGGGCTGATTGACGAGAATCGAAAGCCGTCAATGAAGCAGATACTGGCGGAAGGGATGCTTCGAATTCATCTGTAATGACACCCGCTAGCCAGCGCTGTTTCTGTGCGCTTTGTGGTCCTCCCCAATTTTGGTGCACAGCGATACGAAGAGCTGGCCATAGCGCGAGGCGGGCTAGGAGGCCACGCGCGAATAAGATTGATATAGGCGACGCATCTGAAGCCATCGCAAAGGTGAAAAGGTAAGTAAGATCGCTTACTAAGCGATAGGATCCAGCTTATGATCACTCTAGGGGAGACTACTTAGTATGCCATAGGTTAACTCTATCTATCATGACCGCCGGTCGATTCTTGCTGAACAACCATCCCAATGAGCTCCCCTTAGGCTACTCCTAGTATGTGTGATACATTTCTCGTTTCATCAACACAACTCGATACAACAGTGAAGAAGGCCACCTGACCTTCGTGAACGCGTCTCCTCATTTGCATGCCCAACGTGCAGGGTCGCCCGATTAATTGTTACTGCTTTGGCGACTATAACGGTTCCACCCCAGTTGCGGAATGCTGGGATGAGAATGATTACATCTAGTATGTCGCAGAGCAAACTCTCGAGGGCAACTTTGAACTCGACAAGTTTTTCACAGAAGCAATAGCAGCTTACATGAGAGCAGGGAAGAACGCAGCATTGCCTGCGTCGAAGAATGGGGAGAATGCCTATGACGTACAGGCGCAGTTGGACGACGATGACCGTGTATTTTTTTTATCAACTTTTTAGGTCTCGACGACCAGGCGAACACACTGTCCACTTCTTTTAAATTTCAAGCTTATACTCGGTTTTACTGCCAGGTTTAATGCTAGAGGGTGGTCCGATGTGTTGATTATTCTCCAGGTTCCGTATGTGTTGTCAGACGATACACTTCAAATTGTGAGGATCATCGCGCCCATTCACAATGTTATGGTCTCATGAATGTCAGACCGAAGGAACTGCTCCGTACTCCCTCCGTCTGGACTCTGACAGATCTTGCTCTGTGTGCACCGTCCATTTCTGATGATCTTGCCCATGTCGATGAAGTTCCACGATATTGCATCGTATAATCACATATTGGCGAAAATTGTGTTAGCGGTTTTTCGTTTGTTGTCGGAAATAAGCTCGAATGTTTGAAGCTTTCTGCAGTGCATGCACCGTGGCGGGCGAGACAAGGCGAGCAGCGGATAACCTACCCGTCGATACTCATTTTATGTTATTTGCATTAGCTCAAGCCAAACAAACCGAAGCCTTTTCGACACAAACCGAGCGAGAATGTCACCTCTCGATCTTCATCTTTTCCGTCTCGAAAAGCGCCGGGTTTTTCTAAAAAATTCGAAACGAGCCGATGAAAATCCAGAGCCTTATCGTTTGTTGATATGTAACGCTACACACCCGTCTCCTTCTCTTCGACTCTCACTGGGGCTCAGCGCTCAGCGACCGTCCGGTCTTGGTTCTGATAATCACAAAAAATCAGAAGTCATACTTGGTTGAAAAATCGATACTCACGTGACCACTGTACGCTCAAAATGAGATTATCATAACCTTTGCCGTTTAGTTTTTCCATCGCCCGCTGCGCAATAGCGCGCTCATCGAAGGATACAAATGCGAAGCCTTTTCCGATACCCGTCTCTCTATCACGGCCGACGTAGACCCTCGCCACACGCCCGAACGTGCCGAAAAGCTCACGAAGATCGGATTCTTGCGTGTCTTCAGAGATGTTGGTGACACGGAGTGTGGGGAGGTCTTCGCGAGAGCCGCCCGGGCGTCCCATGGATTCACCAGGACGAGAAGCGCCACCACGCATTGATGGTGGTACATATTTGCCACCAGTCGCGCCGCTAGCTGCAGGTGCAGGTGCATCGGCCGCGTCATCAGCAGGTGGTAGGTCTGTCCGTATCCGTGTCAACGAGATCGAGCATGAAGTAGATATGACATGCCGCGGAAAAGTACGAACCAGCGGTTTCGAGACCGGCTAGAGAGTCCTTATATGGGCACTTGGCGGTGAAGTGATCGCCTTTGCAAAGACGACAGATAACCTTGCCTGCACCGGCCTTTGCAAGTTCGGTTTTGATATTTTGCTCGGGCGTTACCTCCGGCTCGGAGGACTTTTATGATTGTCAGTCTGACCCAAGAACAAATGTGCATTATAAACGCACCTTATTTCCTGCGCTAATTTTCAAAGCAACATTCTCTCCCACTGTGGTCGTCGCTCGATCTGGTCCTTCCTTGTTCCCTCGTTCCTTGCCAAACTTGGCCCATTTCTTCCGTTCAGCAACTGTGTGCTCGACGACGGATTTTTGAAGCGTACGTTTTATTTTACGGGTTATCTTTAAAAAAATTATCAGTATATGATGTTGACAAAAACGCCGACATGGTAGATGGTACAGATGAGGAATGGCATGCGGACCACTGGATGATGGGGCAGACGTACCTTGACCTTCTTTCCCTCATCATTTAAAGCATATTCGGTGGTGACACGGAGTCCAGTCTCATCTACATAATCCTCAATCTTTGGTTGATCTACTTGAGAACGTTAGACTTCGATGTGATTGTGGACACAACGAGTATTCACCAAGCTCGTCAACGTCATCTGCCCAGGAAGTTTTGGGTATACTGTGAGAAATCGTCAACTTGACAGCCCGAATCCTGGAAACTCCAAACCTACGTTGTTGCCGCCATGTTATCAGTGAATAAGTATGTTGTCGGTCTCAGAGGTGCTGCATGGAGTTTGCAGAATAATGGTGGCAGTGCTGTCCACGTGATCGGAATTTTGCAGCCGCCTCATCCACCACAATTACTAGTGTCCGCATCGTCCTCGACGTCCCCAAGCTCACGACATAATCGCCCTCTGCAATGGTAAGTCTTTGACTTTCGCATGTTAGAGTCAGGATCCGCCGTAGGATTGTTTCGGAATACCAGCAATCCGAGTCCAAACGGTGGATTGACAACCCACACATTGGATGTAGTACCTTTCATCACAATCACTAACGTCGTGTTTCTCCCTTTGCAACGCGCAGGCCTCCTTAGAACTTGCCGCGACTTACGCCGCACTTATCCTCGCCGACGACGGTATTGAAATAACCGTACGTATATTTCATGTCTCACATCGATGTCTCGGAACTCAAGAAGCACCTCCAGGCTGACAAAATACTCGCCTTGACTGATGCCGCTTCGGTCGAGCTCGAGCCCATCTGGGCAACCCTTCTTGCTAAGGCTTTGGAGGGGAAGAATGTGAAGGATCTGCTATCAAACGTCGGTGCTGGTGGAGGTGCACCGGCCGTCGGCGCACCCGTTGCTGCTGCCGCTGGTGGTGCTGCCGCCGTCGAGGCACCGAAGGAAGAAGAAAAGAAGGAGGAAGCAAAAGAGGAGTCAGACGACGACATGGTACGCGCCCAAATACATTTCAGTCACTACGGGGTGCTGACACTTGTTTACAGGGCTTCGGATTGTTCGACTAATCTTCGGTTGTCTTTATTATGTTATTCCGATCCACTGCATACGCCACATGGATTCACTCTCTACATCTTGCGTTGTAT
>QFEX01000867.1:21810-35096 GCA_003316505.1 Suillus alpinus
ACTCAATGACGTGGTTGGAAGTCGTGGCCTCGCCAACAATCCCTACATCTAGGTCAGCGCATAGTGACTGAATTGAAGAACAGAAAAACCTACCTTCCGTGATCATGACCTTCTGTAGTCCGTAACCTTCCACAAGTAGTTCCTTGTCCCCCTTTTTCCCCTTGGCGTCGTCCTTCTCTTTAATATTAATGACGGCACGCTGAATAGTGGGCACTCCCTGTGCAAATGATTCAGAGAACGATCACAGACAAGACCAAGTGATTGACCTTCACTACCACATCCGGCAAAACTCGCTTCAATTCTCGCAGCTTGTAATATTTGTCCGTTCCATCAATATAGATGCGCAAGCGGTTTCTGCGAGGAATGACAGTGATGGACTGTTTATAGTAAGTTGTGTGACAATATATACATAACACGGTCTCACCTCTTGTTTAATCTTGAGCTTTCTCGTAGCTACGATCGCCCACTTTACATCGTCCAAAGTGAGTTCAAGCTAATGTGACATGTAAGCACACATTGAATGATATGTTAAAGGACTCACCTGGAGCTTCCGAATGGTATTCGTGTCTACAATCACACCGATATAAGTGTACTCTGGCGCCCATGCCTCTTCAAAAATAGCAGCAATCTGTGCAAAATTCAGAATGCCATCCTAGGATCATAGGCTGAAAATGTCTTACATCGCCCAAATGAGTTTTTTCAAGACGGCCCTTGACTATACGTGCAGAAGGCTCGCTGTTGGGAGTGACGAGCTTGCAGCTAATAATGGGTGTGCTAATAGTCTTAGACGCGTTGATAATTTCTTTTATTCGTGGCACACCAAGCGTGACGTTCATCGAAGCAACCCCGGCAAAATGAAAGGTCTTGAGGGTCATCTGTGTCCCTGGTTCTCCAATGGACTGAGCGCCAACTGCACCCACAGTGGAACCTGGATTGCACTTAATCCCCCCGAGGGTAACTTGTATAGACTCCACTTACCGGGCTCAATCCTGGCTTTGACGTACTTTTTCCAGCACAAGGTAAGAAAACGCTGAAGCTGAGACTCGGTAACTTTGGCCTTGTTATCTACGATGGCCTTGGAAGCGGCTAAGAAATATGTCAGAAGGCAGAGCACAAACATATTTTCTGTGCAAACCTGAAGCTCCCATAGACAAGTCGGTATCGCGATCCCACTCATCTGGGCGCTCCAGAGCCTCGAACATTCCCCGGCTTTTGCGCATGGTAGCGAGATGATGAGCGATATGCTGAACGACGAACTCTCGTATAGTATCAAGATATGCTGGGGTGCACTCGCTAGTGAACTTTGGTTTCTTGAGCTCTAAATCGACGAGCTCCACAATCTCGAAGGGGAGCAAACCGCGACCACGACGGTTTCCTATTGCCTGCAAACAGATGAGACTGAATCAGATAGACAACCTTATTAGTACATACCAAAGCATGCATCCATGCACGCTCGAACTCGACTGGCTGCGCGTCGCCTTCAAGACATGCAGGATCCAAGCCATCGTCACCATATCTGAACTGTACAACGCCGCCTGTGGAGTTCCGCACTGATAAATCATATTGGGTGGTCAGATCCTCCAGTGCCTTCATCAAACGTCGCTGCATGTAACCGGTTTCAGCGGTCTTCACTGCGGTGTCGACCAAACCCTCACGACCGGAGATGGCATGGAATAGAAATTCTGTTGGTAGGAGACCGCTAAAAAAGCTGTTCCTAACGAAACCCTTGGATGGAGGTTCTTTCGACTTCTTCGGGAAATGGGGGAGAGAACGATCTTGAAAACCATCTGGAACACGGTGACCCGCAATGATTTGCTGGCCGACACAGGCAACCATCTGAGAAACATTGATCACGGAACCTAGGAACATTGAACGACACCGACGAAGAAGAACCCGAAGGACAAACCTTTAGAACCACAAGTCGCCATGATTAGAGGCGCGTTATGTCGACTCAGCTCCTGCATACAGATGTCTCCGACCTTGTCCCGAACTCTTGAAAGAATTCCAGATATCATAGCTTCAAGCGTTTGTTCTTGGTCGCATCCAGGTTTGTTCTCCAGCTTCCCCTTCTTTGCCTGCGTAATAAGGTTTGTACATTCAGCGTACGCAGCCTCAACCATTTGGTTTTTCTTCGACGCAAGGATAGGCCCTGGAATGACGTCGTTGATTCCGAGAGAGAAACCGAAGTTGGCTGAAAGGCAATTTAATTGTGAAACAAACCTAATTGACGATAAGACGCACCCAACCAACGAGCGCACAGTTTTGCTACACGGTTCATGGCGGCGGCAGCCTCATGTGGGCCGTAGTCCCTCATGATGATTCCGAATATGGACTTCTTCTTCCCGCTGCCGACGATGGCTTTATCCATGACACCACACATGACTTCGCTATTGACGATGACAAGCCAGGCATCGTTCGGAGACAGATCAGGGGCTGGGTCTTTGATGGAGGGATAATGTTCAGGCTTTAGCTTTTCCGGTTTATTGCACTTGCATTCAACGTTCACAAATACGTTGGATTGCTTGTTAGGACGCATGAGAACGTTGAAAATCTGTTTGCCCGTCCATAGTCGTATAGGCTTCCAGATCGTCGGCGGGGGTATATCAATCTGTAAGTCGGCATCGGCAAAATAGCAACATATTTGCGTGAACTGGCGACGGTCGAAAAATGTATCTTTACGAGTCATCAAGTAGGAAGCCGTGATAAAATCTTGAATGGCGGCGATCACTGGCTCTCCGTTTCGAGGGGTCACTAGATTATGTTTCACGCTCATGAGCTCGAGCGCTTCTGTTCTTGCTTCCTCCGTCTGAGGAACATCTACACCAGATATGATTAAGAAAGTTCGAACATCAGTCAGCATGAGAGACAACTGACGAAGATTCATTTCATCGCCATCAAAATCGGCATTGTATGGACCGCAAACACATTCGTTTAGACGGAAGGAGCGCCAAGGACGAACCTTGACCCTGTGACACATAATCGAGAGCTGAAAGGCACCAAGTCAGTGAAAGTTTGAAGCTTCTTCGGAACAAAAGACCTTATGCAGACTGGGTTGCCGATTGAACAGGGCGATATCACCATTAATGATGTGCCTTTCGACAACATCCCCAATTCTCAGACTGTCAGCAACCGCATTGCGGTTACCGAACTTTAAGAATTTCTTGAAGCCACTGCTGCCCGCTGTCACGTAGTTAGCGCCGGGATGTACATCACACCCATTGCGAACGGCTTGTTTGAGACCGTCGATATTGTGGGAAGTCACACGTTCCGGGTATGTCAATATCTTTGCGACACGCTCTGGGACGGCTACTTCATCGATTCGCAAGTTTGGGTCAGGGGAGATCACGGTACGGCCGGAGAAATCGACACGTTTCCCAGACAGATTACCACGGAATCGACCCTGTTTACCCTTCAGGCGCTGGACGAAACCCCTCATTGGTTTTTGACCAGCTTGTGAGGGTACCCCAGGAAGTTCGGAGTTGATATACATGGCGACAGAAAGTTGAAGGAACTCCCAGTGTTCCTAAGCTTGAGTTGAGTAACGGTGAGCACCGTGGATGGTCATCACTTACCATGAATTGTGCAGTGGGTGCCCCTTTAGAAAGACCCTGCTTTATGAGAGCATTGGTGAAAACGATCTCCGTGAGTTTGACAGTGAGGTCATCTTCGTTGGAGGCTCCATCCTGGGCAACGGATGGTCTGATGCAAACCGGTGGAACGGAGATGTACTGCCAGATATACTCTTCCGGACGACCGAACTCGGGTCGTAGACCAAGTAATTCGCAGTCCTAGAAGTAGACGTTAGCCCTGTGAACGTATGAAGCTAAACATAAACGCGACCTCATCGGATATTCTTTTAAAGAGATCAAGACTTTTCAATGGATTTAGATCTTCATGAATCGCCTTGTTCAAGTACATCCCAAGTTCCTTCTGCGCTTCTACCGCCGGAGCAAATGTACGCTTCCATTTTTCCATCTCGTCTGCTGTCTTCTTTGCGCGGAATTTATCATGGATGATCTTCAGCACTCCTGCTTTTTTGACAGCGCCATTCGTTGCTGAGCAGTACGGGCAGTACACGACCTTTCGTGCCATCGTATTGACCTGTTTACACAATGCTTGCCGGTGGATATTTTCGAGACCTGGTCGGCGGAAGCGTTTGAGGTACGTCCGCCGGTCGGGTTCCTCCAGTAACAAGCGAGCGCAGGTCTTTTAACGCGTTATAAAGCAGGAAAGGTACGAGAAGTCTGCCAGCTTACTTTGCATATGGCCTGGAGGATGGCAATTGTATGCTTGAAGTAGCCAATATGGAATACTGGGACTACCAGTTTGATATATGCGTAGTGACCAACGCAATCAACAGAATTGAGGCCGCAGGTCTCGCAAAATGCATTCTTCTCTGTCGTCCCCTAATATTGCGATCAGTTGCACTGGTATGTGGGAATGTATGGGCAACTCACCAGCCGACGATCTAAAACGCCATCTTTGACGGGAAGTCGATCGGTGGGCGTATACAAGTCGCGATGAGTGACCTGGAACTCGGAGATCTTGACTGTATCTTGGGCATTGAGCAAGCTGAACTGCAGCTGTTTTCTGATGGGCTCTTGCGTCAATCAATATAGGGAAACTGGAGGAGGGATTGGACATACATGACTTTTGGTGCCTCGGAAGGTACTGTCTCCTTCATGGCAAAGATTTAGTACAAGAGGCTAGCAAGAGAAATTTTGCGGCAATGCTTGTCACTCATGCGCAATGCACAAGCAAAGTGTCTGTATATACAACTTGAGTTCGACGTCACTAGCAAGTTTTGGTGATTCGGAATCGGGATCAATGAGTGACGTGACCTGCCTGTGACTAAGTGACATAATTGCGTGACGCCGTGATGAGACTTGCGCGTCGCGTGTCTGCGATTGAATCATATCCTGCATCCAAACCATGTCGAGAACATCATACGATAGGTTCGAGTAATACCCAGTTCCCCCGTCTCCATGCTCATGAATTATTTGGCAGATATCTCACTGTTTTCTCGCCCGAGGGCCGATTGTACCAAGTCGGTGCGTTGATGATTATTGGACATGCTCGCAATGACGCGTGCTCATACAACTCCCCCTTTAGAATATGCATTCAAAGCTATCTCTGGTTCTGGCCACACAGCAGTCTCTGTCAGAGGACATGATACCTCTGTAGTTATAACCCAAAAGAAGATTCCAGTATGTTGCGCTACGAAACGGCTGTCATCATGATATTTACTTCAGATCAGGATAAGCTGTTGGATGCATCGACTGTTACACACCTCTACAGCATCACACGTACTATTGGGTGTGTCATGACTGGCCTTGTCGGTGAGCAAAACTGCTGGTGTGGAATAGCTTGTACTTGCGCTGACGTAGGTTGCAGCTGATGCTCGTGCACAAGTTTTACGTGCTCAGCAAGAGGCTGTCCAGTGGAGATACAAGTATGGATACGAGATAACTCCGGATGCTATGGCACGACGACTGGCAAACATCAATCAAGTCTACACGCAACGGGCTGGCATGCGGCCTCTAGGGATTTGTGAGGTCACCTATTTCACTATCATTCACAACTGACAACGACAAATATTCATATAGCTATGATTTTAATTGGCATCGACCCAGAATACGGGCCGCAATGTTTCAAATTGGACCCTGCAGGCTACTTTGTTGGGTTCCACGCCACTGCTGCTGGACAGAAACAGCAAGAAGCGATGAACCACCTGGAAAAGAAATGGAAGAAGCTAGACCAGGGTAAGGGAGCTGATGATGCTGCAGCTGCAGGCAAGAAGCTTAGTCGAGCGGAGGTCATCGAGGTGAGTAATGCTATATTACAAATTGACGTGGAAAGCTGAGCATTGTTTAGATTGCGATAGAAGCCATGTCAACTGTTCATGCGACGGACTACAAGGCTGGAGAGATAGAGATTGGGATTGTATCGACTGCTGAGGACGAGGACCCCAAGACTCGTGGTGAGTGGCGTGTGATGGATGAGGCCGAGGTAGAAAGATATCTGCTAGCATATGCAGAAAAGGATTAGGAATCGTTGCACACATGTCAATTGATCATTTGTTCGCGGGAACTTGGAAGGTGAAGTTTCTGGGGTGACGCAGTATGAGTTGTAAATGGTGTCTATGAGATTTATCTATTTTATCGCAGAGAAGCTCCCCCACTCTGCACGACTATAAGTGCTGAATCATTTGTCACACAGAAATACTGACCTGTATGGCATCTATCTCTGCTTGCTCCAAGTACCTCGAGTATGGTTTCGAGAAGCGTGCTGGAGCCTCCCAGAATTCCAAGAATACAGCATGATCCTGCGCTGCTTGGGGAGGAACAGCCTTTTCAGAAAAGGACTTCTGCCATTCTGGAGGTGCAGCTGGATGAGGGTGAGAAGGACCTGCAGCTGTTATGACATTTAGGTGTTATGAATGACAAGGAGTTACCCTACGCACTAGCTGGCCATACACGCTTTCCAACGAAGCTGATGAGCGGTTTATGTGCTAGTACTCTAACAGACGGGTGCATGTCGGAAAGTAGTAAGTGCTGAGAAGCGGGCCGCCAAAGCTGTGTAACTGAGATATGTTATTTGTACATGTTTACTTGGTAGTAGATCCGAGGTTAACCGAGGAAGGCTGTGGGGAAGAAGCAACCGCCGATCGCCTACCTAGTGACGCCAAAGGACCAAAGGTAGTACTAGACGCTTGAGATAATAAAACAGCTATATATTGTCATACTTTGACGTCCGGTTCTTTGCTTCGATGTCCCTTCTTCAGGCATACTCTTCCTTGTCATCGAGCTCGCAAAGAGCTACGATATCACATACACTTCAATCAATCGCTGGTATGTCTTGATCCTTGATTCATTGCTAACTACTTCAATCTAATTTTTTAGGTGCTCCGCCTATCGATTCACCTTCCTGTAAAGCACTCATTCAGCTCATCCTCGATGATCTCCAGGCTGCCATTATCGATGACTCCTCCAGCCGTTTAACCAGAGACGGTTTGCTTACTCTATCAGATTTATCCACTCCGTACTGATCCCATGTTAATCGCAGACGCATTGTCCGCCCTTTCTGCAGTCAAAGGACTTGGTAAAATACCCCATGGTGCCCAGGTCCTTGCAACAGTTCCTAACCTCAAACGTCTTATAACGCTTGCCATAAAACTCGAAACTGCTCCTGATGCTTCAAACGAAGCTTTGAAGTGCGTTGCCAACACCTTACTCCTCAGTGAACCTGCTCGCACCAGGTTACTGAGTCAAGATATTGACGGAGGAAATATCTGTGTCGACCTCCTCCAAGTCAGAGCCTCGTCACCCTGTGTCTCATGCATCTAACCCCATTTTCTTTTTTAGAAATCTACAACGCCCGAAAATACCTTTCTCTCATCCAGGATCCTCTTCCTCTGTACTGCTTCCCCTCACCAGTCCGCTTCCTTCATTGAATCTATCGTTGAGACAAACCGTACCCATTTTCCTGGAAATGGAACAATAATCGATGTTATCGCTCTCAAGTTGGATGATTTAATTGCATCCATGCAAGCTGGAATAAAGATGTCCCGCGATGCCATGACAGATCTCTTGAAGCTCACCTTCAATCTCCTCGTACACTATCCCAAAGTTAGTCACTTCCTTTGTAACCACAATTACGACCTCTCAGTCGCATTATAGTTGGCCCCTTCTGAGGTGCAATCTCCTGCCTTAGCCGGCTCTCCTGATGACCAAAAGGTAATGGGAGATTTTTGGAATTCGCGGCTTGACGGGTGAGTACCTTGTGACGATATCCATCCCAGTATCTCATACGGTGTTGCAGCATCCTACCTCCCCTTGTTCGTGCTTTTCAGACCATCCCCCTTCCCTCTCCGAATCCTCTTACATCGCCGTTGACTCATATAATTCATTCCTTAATTACTATCCCTGTCGACGCGTCATCCCGACCGATATGGTTCGGTGCTCGTCCACATTCACACCCGACCACCCCACAGCCCAGTTCCCCCGAGTCCGCCACTCCTCCTTTGGCTAGTTCAAGTCATGATAACCAGCCAACGCCTAAGGAGCCAAAGGCCAGGCATATTGAACGCGCCATATCGTCCGTCATTTCAGCCGGTCGCCGTTCGTTCTGCCGCTCTCCACGTTCTACCTCGCCTTCCACCGCTGACTGCGCTTCACGCGCTTATGAACTCCTGGACACGACCCTTGCACACTTCCTTCCAGGTGACATCGATCCTGACGATCCTGCAGTGCGAGATCTGTGCAAGATCGATGGGGATACGTCCCTGGATGAAATCGTGTGCCCGCTCGTTATTCTTATCACACGATTCTGTCTTGGTGACGACGATGCCAAGACAAGAATAAGACAGTGGCTAGTGCCTGAGAATTTGGACAGGACACATCCTTTGGAGAAGAGAGCAGATCTTTTAGGTCGGTGTTTGAGACTTCTTGCATCCGTCTACCACAGCAGGTTGAAGGACTCTACGGGAGAAATGTTGTACGCGATGTGTGATTCAAACGGTATGTCATATACACCTTACGTCAGTCATATTTACGAATAAGATCCAGCTACAACCCTTGCTGGTTATTTCGGATACGGCAATGTTGCCGGTTTCCTTTTTCACAAAGGCGTTGTCAGTGCACCGCCTGTCAGCGCGGCCTCAGGCGCACCACCAACCACTGCGTCAGGTTTACCCATCAACCCAATCACTGGCACTGTCGAGCATCCCTCGGAAAATATCGACATGACTGATGAAGAGAAGGAACATGAGGCAGAGAAGTTGTTCGTGTTATTTGATCGGCTGGAGAAGACTGGGGCGCTACCTCCGAGTCAGAATCCCTATCGGAAGGCTTTTCAAGAGGGAAAAATGGGTTGATCTCAATCAGTAATAGCGGATACGAGGTCATCGTGGACTTACGAGAGCAGCTTACTTATCGATACCATTCCTTGTTCTTTCCTTACCTTGAATTCACAGTTAATGAAGTATATGATAGATGAAGTTGTCAACCGCTAGCAGTGATAGAACATTGTGCATATGTATATACGAAATATATGCAACGACTTGGGCCACAAGAAAAGTGCCAAGTCATCATTTTTGGGGTAGCGCTGTATAGCAGTGCATATGAGCTTGGAATGACATCGCAACATGCCTAATCGAAAGTGATCTTGGACCCCTCGAACTGAGTGACAGCTCCAGTGCGTGCGCCCCCTCGACCTCTGCCGCCACCCCTCCCACCGCGGTCACCGCCTCGTCCGCGTCCTCTCCCACCACGGTCACCACCGAACCCACCACGTCCACGTCCACGGTCACCACCGCCGAACCCACCGCGTCCGCGACCTCGGTCGCCGAATCCTCCACGACCTCCACCACGTCCACCCCCAGAGTTGTCTCTTGGTTGGGAATAATCCAAGCGAAGGCTGCGGCCGTCAAGCTCGTAACCCTGCAGCTGCCCGTGGGCCGTCTGTGCGGACTCCAAAGCACTAAATTCGACGTAGGCAAAGCCTTTCGGCCTGCCCGACTCACGATCCGTTGGAACACGAACGCTTTTAACGTCGCCGTGCTCGCCAAAGACTTCCCAAAGTTGCTCCTCGCTGACACCAAAGCTAAGATTCCCAACAAAGAGAACGCTTGATGGAGGGCTCTGCGTGTCGCCAAAAGACTTTGCCCGGTTTTCGCGGACAGCGCTTTTATCCGGCGGGGTGCTTTTGTCAATATTGACAGGTCGTCCATCAATCTCCTTGCCATTCATTTCAAGAGCCTTTTCAACCGCATCTGCGGATGCGAAGTGAACATAGCCAAAACCGCGTGACTTGCCAGTCGCCCGATCCGTTTGTACTTGAGCAGAGACAACTTCGCCGCAGGAGGCAAATTCCTGTGCAAGCCAGTCGTTGTCGACATTCCATGATAACCGACCGACGAAAATACTTTTCGTTTCCTCAGTCGATGCGCTAGGAGCTGCATCACCATCGACCAATTTTACCTTTTTTGGGGGAACGGAGGGTTCTGCTTCTGCTTTGCGCTTGGTGCCTGTAGACCGTTCAGATTGATGAACGACTAGTGCAATCAATAACTCACCCTTGGCAGGCTGAACATTTTGTGCCTCGACGCCCTTGTCCCCATCCTCGTCTGAGGAGCCCTCGTCGCTCGAGGAAGAATCGGAAGAAGCACCACTATCTTTACCCTTTCCCTTTTTGCTGGCCGGGACACTGGCAGGCTTTTCATCTTCCGATGAGTCATCGGAGTCTGAGGCGGGTGCAGGCTTCTTGGGTTGTCCATCCTCCGAAGAGGAGTCCGAGTCGTCGCTTGATTCGGGATCTTTTGCAATCGATGCTTTGAGTGCTCCCTACGGATATTGAATGAAGGGCAAAAGACTGAAAAAAACGAATACATACAGCCTTAGCCAAAATGTCTTTGGATGACGTTGGCAATTTGACTTTTTTTGCCGGCGAGGCGGTTGATTTTGCTGCCTTGGTCTTATCTGCCTTTTTTTCTGAACACGATGATGAACATTCAGGTCGAGTGGAGACCAGTGCCATCAATCGCTTACCCTTGGCAGGTTGAACATCCTGCATCTCTACGTCCTTGCTGACCTCGTCTGATGAGCTCTCGTCGCTCAATGACGAATCAGAAGAATCACTACTGTCCACTTTACCCTTTCCCTTCTTGGCAGCTGGGGCACTAGCAGGCTTTTTTTCTTCCGGTGAATCGTCGGAGTCCGACGTGAGCACAGTTTTTTTTGGTTGCTCGTCACCCGAAGAGGAGTCTGAGGACTCGTCGGACGATTCATCTTTGGCACGTTTAACGGGAGCCTTTCCGTTCGATGCTTTGAGCACTTTCTGTTGAGTAAAAATGATCAGAAGGGGACGACTGATGACAGAAATACATACGGCCTTGGCCAGGGTCTCCTTGGATGACGCTAGCGACTTTGCTTTTGCGGGGGAAGCGGCGGCTGGCTTAACAGCCTTGGCCTTATCTGCTACCTTCTTGTCTGCCTTCTTGTCTGATTTTGCCATAGCGTACAAGTGAGGGATACGGATTTGCAAAAGTAAGAAGTCCAAAATTTTGGCTCGATAAGCACGTGAGCCATTCTGATTAAGGGCAGGTTGCTTCAGGACTTGGAACGCTCTGCAATGTCTGAATCGATTTCTCCTATCACTGCGGCAATGGACAATCATTTTGACGTTATCGTGCTTGGCACTGGTCTGACCGAGTCCATAACTGCTGCGTGAGCAAAATTGACACTCGCGCACCATCTTTTTATACTCAGTAGGAACCTATCAGTGCTCTCTCCAAGGCTGGCTTCAAAGTCGCACATGTTGACCCCAACCCATATTATGGTGCAGACGAAGCTTCCCTCTCACTAGATGAACTCGCGCAGTGGGTTGATCACCACAAAGAGGACAATTATTCCGTCACCCATTATGGTGAAGTTCCGCCTCATGCGAGACAGTACTCAGTTTCATTGGCTCCTTCGGTCATTCCATCAATCGGCCCTTTCATTTCGTCCCTCATTGCGTCCGGCGTTTCTCGATACGGATCTTTCAAGCTCCTTGGTCGCGTTGTCATTTATGACGGTGGCATATTGAAAGATGTTCCCCAGAGCAAGGACGATATCTTTCAGAGCAAGGCGATGAGTCTCTTAGAGAAGAGGAGGGTCACGCGCTTCCTTATGTTTGCCGGTGGTGAATTCGAGAATAGCAAGGAGCTGCACGGCCAAGAAAATTCGCCCTTGCTCGATTTCTTGCAGACGAAATTCTTGCTCAGTGAGGCCACCGCTGGCGCCATCACTTATGCCCTGGGATATTGTTATTTTATGTCAGAAACGACTCTTCCCGCTCTGCATCGTATCCGCGCTTACCTGAAGGCATCCGGTCGCTATGGGTCGTCCTCATTTCTTGTAGGCTACTACGGTGGCTCGGGCGAAATGGCGCAAGGTTTTTGCCGCGCAGCTGCTGTGAGCGGAAGTGTTTATATTCTGGGACGATCCGTTACGAGCGTCGCATCTATCGATCCCGCTGAGCCAGAATATTCCGTTTTGACATCAGATCTACCCCGGTTCGCTGTTGAAGTTGACGAATTTCCAGACCGCCTTCACTGTCGATGCCTGATATCCTCGACCACACTTCTACCAGGACACCTTCGCACTCTAGCGGATATAATCCGTCCGAGTATATCATCCTGTAGCTTCCCGCGGCAATTTGCGACGGCACGATGTATCGCAATTGTTGACGGGCCAATTACTTTGCCGTCGGACACTGAGGATTTGGGAACGTCAGAAGCATCGGATTCTTCACTGCTTGTATTTCCGCCGGGGTCGTTGGAGGAGGGATCGGCTATTTCCGCTGTGCATGTTATGACAACTGGTCCAGGTACAATGTCGGCCCCTTCTGGGAAAGGTATGGTTGATTTTCCAATTCATGTTTAGCAGCACCTCAATTCGTTTTAGGCATCTTGTATATCTCAATGCCTCTTCGCAGCAATTCCATTCATTCGGCTGAGACCCTTTTACGACCTTATCTAACAGCTGTTCTCTTGTTGTTTCGAGCTGAGGAGCAGCAGAAAACATTGATTTGTTCTACATTTTATATGCAGGAACCTGTCTCATGCACAGCGAGCACCTCAGATTCTTTGGCAGGGCTCCTGGCAGTGCCTTCGTTAAGCCCACATATAACACAGGGTGTAGATGAAGCTGCAATAGTTGCTGAGGCTACCTTCAGAAAGGCAACAGCTTCTCTTAATGGAGAGAGGCAAGAGCACTTTAATCAAGGATGTGAGAAAAATGGATTTTGGCCTTTGTTAGTTGAGGTAGAGGGGGGAGAAGGTAATGACATGCAGTGGTAAAACAAATGTTGTTCACACTTGTCCTTTTGAGTAATGGATGATGTCATATGATTTCAACAAACATCTTGTGTACAAGAAAAGAAAAAAGACAGACCCCTGCCTCAGTAAGGAGCTCTTGTCACTTCTCCCAACAAAAGGGAGTGACAGTCTGCTGACCCACAGAAAATACACTTATGAGTGGAGGAAGGGTCAAACTGCTGGTTGTGAACAAAGGACTGGCAAACACAAATGTCATAGAGAAGCTAAGATTTGAAGTTGACAAAAAAGTCCAAGCAGCTGGCAATGGTGGTGAAGTGGGTGTTCCATGCAGCTGCCTTGGAAGAACATGGAAGGTAGATGGAGATCATCTGCATAAGGCAGGCCAGACATGGATTAAAGGATTAATACAATCACACAGATCTGAAAAGAACAGACACTCTCATTTGTGTGCACAAAGGCAAACATC
>QFEX01000868.1:0-12881 GCA_003316505.1 Suillus alpinus
GTGTAGAAAACATCGATTGCGGCTGACAAGTGTATGTGAGCAAGCGGTTCTGAAGTGAGAAAGTGAACAGCTTACAAACTGAGCCTGATGGGTTGTAGTCTAGTCCGCAATTGATGAGAGACTTGGCGACGTCCGTCCATTTTTCAAACTTCTCGACCGTCAGCTGGAGCTCGGCGATACGTTCAGGAGGCGACAATTTCCATACGAACTCGAGCTGCTCTTGCTTCGTGAGCAGTCTCAGGGAAGGAGGCGGATCATCAGCATAATGTTTCGACACGAAACCGAGGAAGGCCGCCAAGTGGAGCAAGGCGGCCGTCCAATCAAGCTCATGCATGCGGCTGGAGATATTAGGAGGAATGTTGATGGGAGCGAATAGCTTCACTTCTTCGCCCATGGCCTCGAGCCGCTTGGCAACTTCAAACGCGACAACACCGCCATAACTGTAGCCTGCGATGGCGTATGGTCCCGTCGGCTGAGTCCTCTTGGCTGCTGCGGCATAGCAGGAAGTCATCTCGTCCATGGAGGTGAAGAAAGGGTGGCCAGGTTCGAAGCCACGAGCACGGAACGCGTAGAAGGGACGCTCATTCTGGAAGTATTTGGCAAGATTGACGAAAATGAGGACCTCTCCGACACCAGGGTGAACGAAGAAGACTGGCGTCTTATTTCCGGTCACTGAAAGGGGAACGATGGGGTCGTACTCTTCAGTCTGGATGCCCTTGGAGAGCAAGGAGTTGACGTAGTTAGCCAGGCTCGAGAGAACGGGGTGCTTCAGGATTTGGATGGCAGGGATGTCAGGCAGGCCGAAGTATTCCTCTCCTTCGCGCTTGAGCCTGAAGTTTATGTATCAGTGAAGGTCGTTTGAAAGCAGAAACAGATATATTCACCGGATAGCATCAAGAGAAGTACCGCCGATCTCGAAGAAGTTGTCGCTCACCGACACCTCGCTTTCTGCGAGGTTGAAGATCCCAGCATATATCTTAGCAAACGCCTTTTCCGCATCTGTGGATGGGGCGACGAAGGAAACGCTGCGTGCCTCACTGAGAAGCTCCTCAGAGCGGGCGATGTGCTGCGCAAGCTGGCCTTGCTTGAACAGACTCACGAGACGCGCACGAGATAATTTTCCGAGAGTAGTCTTCTCCATCTGGTTCACAGGGATGGGGATGATGAACTGAGGTGACAGGGTGATCATCTTCACACAGATATCCCGCAGGGTACGGTGCGCGGCGAAGAGCTTGGTGGAGGCATCTGCTCCATCGAGGTCGAAAGTTGGAGAGTAGAAAATGATGAAGCCTTCAGTCTCCTGGCCAGGAGCGCGGTAGGGAGCAGCAGCGAGGAACGAGTGCATGACCCCTTCAACGGTCTGGAGGTTGGTTTCGAGCTCAGGGATACCGTATGAGACACCATAGACGATGATGGTGTCCTTGATACGACCGCCAAGACGCATGACACCATTCTCGATAATGCCAACATCGCCAGTGCGGTACCAGCCGCCCTCAACAAAGCTAGAGGACGTAACCTCGGCATTGTTGTAGTAGCGTACGAAGACCATCTGTCCACGAATCTGAAGCTCGCCGCTCTCACCGTCGGGGCGCAGGGTGGCGCCATCTGCGGGGTCCACGATGCGCATCTCGCAACCATTGATGGGACGTCCAAGATCAAGGAATTCGCGAGCATGCTTGGTTGCGAGGACATCCACAGGGTAGTTGTAAATACATCCGGCACTGCAAAGGTCCATCAGTTGATATCAATATGCTTGAAGTATCCTTACCAAGTTTCTGTCATTCCAAACCCAGAGGCGATCACAAAGGACACGGCAGAGGGGTTCTTGCTAAACCTTTTCATCATAGCAACAAAGGCTTGCGCGGTCTTGGTAACAATAGCTTCACCTCCGCTGTTGATCCGCTTGATGGAGGACAGGTCGAAGCACCCGAAGAGGTCGGTGCGCTTCTCCAGATCACGAGTGAGCTTGGAGAGCAGGAAGTTCGGGGCGTAAGCCAGTTCGAGTGACTAAAGTAGAATGATAAGATACATGTTAAGCTGTGGTTCAGTGTTGGCATACTTTTTCGTCGATCAGATGAAGCAGCCGAAGCGGATCAGTAATAATCACAGATGCATGCACGTGGAGTTGCGAAGCGCCATATAGCAGAGGTGTGATGTGGAATTCCAACGATCCCCCGACGTGATCAAATCCGATCCCTGAATGTCATGATCAATTCCGGAAGAAATTTTAAGTGATGTGCGCATTACAATTCAAGATTTGAGATTCGGAAGTCAGGCCGTAGTTTTGCCCCTGTGCACGGCATGCAGCAAGGATGGTACGGTGCGTGTGGACGACCGCTTTCGAGAACCCGGTTGACCCCGAGGTCAGGAACAACATGGCATCGTCGTCCGGCTGAGCCTCATATGCGACCCAGTCAGCTGCGACGGTAAATTTCTCCCCCGATGATTTTAATTCGGAGAACAAGTGAACCTCCAGACCAGGGATGGAGGTGATCTGTTCAGCCCCAAGCTCGCTGGTCAGCCAAGTTGCAGACCCAAACAAGTCCTTGAGATGCGCGACATGGGCCTCCTTGTGCGCTTGTTGGGCGCTAAGTGCAGGCTGTAAGCAGGGCAGATAGCCAGCCAGCAGACACGCCCAAACAGCAGCCATGTTATCTTCGTGCTCCGTCAGGTACACGACGATAATTGAGCCTATGGGTTTGCCCAACTCGTGCATGGCCCGTGCAAGGTTACGAACATATTGGTTAAACACGCTGAAGGTCTTCGTCTGAATGGAGGAGTCATGTGCTGAGGAGGTTACGAAGCCAAGCTCATGTAACGGATACCGGTCAACAGCTTGAGCGATGACGTCGTGGAGAGTATTGGGTGTGGTAACAAAGTCGGTGGTGGTATTTGGGGAGACTGCGACGGGCGTCATCGTAAGCTGGGTCTCAGGCTATATTATAAAGAAGTATTACGAAGAAGGTTGGAAAAAGTGTCTAGGACGTCGAGTACTTGCCAACTTTCTTATACACACCATAAAACATACCATTGACTGCTTTTGTAAGGCAAACGAGAATTCTCGCTGGCGAGTGACCTGAAACTTATTGATCGGATCTTTGACTCCACTCTATACTGGGGAGATAGCTGTCCGTAATAGCGGCTCGTCACCCAGCGGCCACGTCAACCGGAGTTGGTTTCGGAACACGGTTGAGGACATCGAGGGCATTGGTGACGGAAAGGTTGACTACATCGAGCAGGTGACCAGCTGGCACAGAGATACTGACAATATTTTGTGTGCTGGCACCCGTCCCTGGAACAACAGAGAGGAGCCTTAGGTATTAGGCGCCAGGCAGTAGTAGTACTAATTAAGTTACCCAAGTACTGCTCGCCCGGGTTGGTCTGACATTTAAATTGAATCAAGCATGCACAAATAAACCCGGCTACGCATATAGAAGTCTGTGCTTGGGCACCATACAGTCTCCCGTACTGGCCAATATTATTATATATAGGAAGACACCAACGGCGAGTTTTTGGCCTTGGTCCAATCTCGGCCTTCGACAACGGTTCGAGCATGGATCGATAATGGGCGCTTCCACACACACGTTCGTCAAACATCTTCTGTGCTGATGTGGCAGCCGCCTGTGCGTGGCATCCACCACGTTCTTTTCAGACTCGTACTCAGTCGTGCTTACTCAATGAATGAAGGCAATGCTTCTCGGAAGAAACGCCGGAGGTGGCTGAAACAAAGTCATTCAGACCTTCGATTGGCAAAGGAGAGGAGGCAGCCATTCATAATGATATACAAACTATCGCCTTACGACTACGCGTTGTTTCTACGATATCATTCCAGCTATCCTCTTCCCCGCCTTTGAAGAATCACAGAGGACTCTCGGGGTTGGTTGCTAAGTTCTTAGGCAAGATTTTTCAGCCGTTCTGCTCCAAACGCTCGACAGTCTCCGAACCCTGAATCCATGACTGCAAGTTCCAGCGCACAGTGTTTCCTGCCCGTTCAGATAACCGAGGTATGTGCGATCTCAACTCTGTGTATTCCCTGTGTGCAAGAATTGCCACTAATTGCTGCTGCAGGATCTTTCACCACACACCGCTCCTATTCCAAACAAAATCCTGATCGGTCTTCCAGTTCGACTATTGTGGCTCGGAACATTCTTATTCATCTATTCTATGATGTACTAAGTTCTATCATCAGGCCGAACAACCCGTCCCGAAATTCATGACCAAAGGTATGCTAGGCATGAAAAATGTCTCAGGAATGGTCCAACATATTGCTTCGGCAACTAACAACATACAGTCTACCCCCACTACAATAGACACGTTTTCCGCGAGTCTTGTACCCTTGAAGTTGAACTCCGCAGCTAACGGGCTTGCAGTTGGACAGGTTTTTGTCTCTATTTTTTTATGTGGCTAACCTTCATGCGTAGCTCCATCCTTATACGAAGATGGCCTTCACTCGCACGGCCAAGGCGTGCTTGTTTCAATATCATCGCCTTCACATGTCAACGAAGTTCTGGTGAAAGATGATTCTCGATCAGGCAAAACGCGACGATGATGTTTGACGTCTGCTCACGAAGATATCAGAAGTCTGTGCTTTCATGAAGCACTAAGATTCAATCCATGCTACCAATATATGGTAAAATTGCGCGACAGATGCTAGAGTGTGCCGATTGTCCGTCACCCCGAGACAAAGAGCGCCTGTGAGTCTTGATGAACGTGCACCTAGTATGAATACATCATGCTTGATCTTGTCACTGGTAACGACAACAAGATGTACATAGCCTATTCACATAGCTATATACTAAAGTGCACATTGATCCATCTCGAACATTGCACCGCCTACCGCCGTGCGTATGCTACTATCTCGTATGATCTATTAATATTAACGTCATCTTGAAGCGAGTAAGTATACTTGCCAAGGCGGGAATCGATTTGCTTCTGCCGGATAACCACGTTCAGTAACCTCAGTCATATCATCGATCGACATATAGCCTAAGAATCTATGGTTCACATTCCACCTCGGGCCTTCCTTAGGTTCGCCATGCTGTGGAAATTTCTCAAGGGGCTCTCGAATGGACTTCCTTCCATCTCCCTGACCTTGTTCCGGCGCCTGTGTGGTGGTCTGTTGAACGTCCTACATTCATTCATTTCCCGGAACTCCATACGTTCAATTCTAAGTATTTTCCGACTAGTTGGTGGTCTTAGCACTCAGTCAGATATCTCGGAGGGAGTCGCTGCGAGCAGTCACCTAGGTGTTCCAACAGCGCCTACCAATGTATCTGGTACGTTATTTGTCGGTAGTTGGCCAATATATCCTTGCATAACTCATAAAGTTCTGCGACAGTCAATATCGCATGCAGTTCGACACCCGTCACTATGCCTTCCTTTGTACTGCCAGTAGCGATTGGTCTTCAGTCGCAGTCACATCAACATGCGCCCCCAGTTATAATAGCTCACCGCCGCCGTAAAGTTCCATTTGTGGCTTCAACTGTTCAGAGATATGGAAAGTATATGCAAATGTAAGTTATTCCTGGTGCTCCTTTTGCGCCGGCAGCTTGTTGAATAATGTGCACTGTATAGCAGGTCTTCCAGCGGAATAGAAAGTATCCAGCCTGTCGTCAGACAGTACCCTCAGTAAGTGGTAGATATTTTGGTAAACGATGCCCGGCTAATGCTATGCGATTGAGACGGCAATTGCCTATTGGCACTGGTTGGGAAGCGCATGTCCATCCCGAGGGCACCCTGTATTTCTATCATCCAGTGAAGGTCGGCTCATCTTCATGTTGTGGCTCACAGGACTTCATTGATTTAATTAGAGGGTTTTCACCGATACCGACGTCCAAGCGCAGGATTTCCTCAACGACTTAAACGACTGCGCAGATGATTTGCTCGCTCTTGCCAGGAGCCGTGGTATTGTCCTGACGAGTGACATCGAACTGACACTGCAACTCGGCAAGGATACGGATGCCGGAGAACGAGTTTGCAGCTACTATTTTGCTGACCGTGCCAAGCGTACCCTCTTCTGGCTCCATGAATTAGGCACCGAAGATCTTTTTGATGGGGTTAGAGGGGTCAGGGATCACAGTCATATCCGTGAGTATCCGCCCAATGTCAGGATGGCACGAAATTGACTTCCTACCATAGGTTATGTCATTCAATTTCAGTACTGGTAAACGTTGTTCTTGTGTGAGTAATCTTTCATGTAATGATCTCGAGATAATATACTGATTAACACCGCATCCTGTATTAGTATTGTTGTTCAAGCTAGCAATTCAGCTGCTATAGGGTGCATTGTGAGCTCTACCCTCACAACAGAGAGGTAGAATCGCAAAATGGACTCCTTATGGAACTCAGAGAAATTATTGTGCATGCTAGTGCAGGTCAAATCACTCCAATTTGCCTTTATTTGATTGTACTCATGTGTCCGCCTAGATGTCATCACGTCTGACAAGTCATTGTCACCCTTCGGGGGGGAGGAGCTGTCAAAGATACTCGACCTAATCAATCACCTTCAAGGTGCGCAGAATTACACAATATAGCTCACTCAGATTGAACGCACATGTGATACAATAGAAACCACTTCAAGTGGATGTCGCCCCTATTCCATGTGTGTCATTGGTGTGTCTTTGACACTTTGAACTTGCATATTTTCCTCGTCTTGAATATTCTGATTTCCTCTTAGCACGATTTATGCAATACTTTGGTACGGCTGGTCATTGCATCAATATTTTGTGCACTTATCATTCAGGAACAGCCCGAGCCAAATTTTTCAACTTCTGTGGTCAACCTTGTGCACGTTTAGAAGCTGACCAGTCAATATATCTCACGAATGATGAACACAAGGTGAAGTCCGTAATGTCATGGATAGTGGAGCTTCTATTCTTCGGTGCTCCCCATGCCCAGATGACGGAACTGCAAAGAGTCTGGGTGGATAAAAGTACAAGTTCACCCCGATGGAAAGATTTCAACGACAAGCTCAGCAGGGAATGGATTTCTATCACAATCTATGTGCGATATCATCTACCTTACTCTTTATGTCTGCTATTCTAAACCGGGCCGTTTTTACAGTCAACGGTGATGTTAACTGTGGACCTCAGCTTTCTCACGGTGCCCAGTGTGAACGCCCAAACTTCGCAATCTGTTGCCATTATCGCGGCTTATCTGTCAACGTTCTGCGTAGTTGGATCCTTGGTTGTGTCCATTTTACTCGCTGGACACAACCGCAAATATGGCAACGTGTCTGCCAATAACGCTGTATGAGATGCCTCTACCATAGACCGTGCTCGCATTAACAATCGTTGTGCAGGTCGCATTTCTCACCAGGATGACAAATTCAATATTTGGTGACAGGGCACTCGCAATTTTACATAGTCTTCCGTATGCACTGCTTATGTGGGGGTGAGTACTCTTCGTTCAACTATTCCTTCCGATGCTCAGAGTATCATCGAGTCAGGATGGCATACTTCGTCATCGCATTTTCCTTCCTGGTGTTTAAATCTACATCCGTTACACTTCTAGGAATAGTAGGATGTGGCCTGCTGATTGTCATCTCGCTCACTTTGTGGCCGATTTGGGCTGCAAGTGATTATCATGTCTTCAGTTGGCTTCGTGAACGACTAACTTGACTCGGATCTGGATAGCTTGACGACTTGTAGATTACATATATCCACTGTTCATAATAATTGAGCAAGACTTCAATGAAGTTTGTATATTGAAAGGTCTAAAATTTGACCAAGTATTCTCACCGCCGTCAAAATGCCGCCCTCGAACTTCGTACTGATCGTTCTCTAGCACCCCAGCTCGAAATCAAGAATTCCCTCCGAGACCTCTTGCTTCAGTTCTGTAATTGAAAACATGAGCGATCCAGTCGCAGATAACTATCCCTGTACTCTCACTGACCTCGACCTGGCGATACATATTTCCTCTCTGCTTTAGGTGTTGACCAAATCACCGCAGATACGCCCAAATCGAACAGTCCAATCAAAGAACAGTGTTTATTAATGTGCCTGAGTCTACAATCAGCGCAGATCTATGTTGGCCGAATGTAGCTGCTGCATTCACACTTGTTACGTGTTCTCTCCCCTGTCGCCGGTCGGACGCCGCCAAGATTCATTGAGGCCCCAGATAAGACTTTGAGCTTGGCGTCTGGCACATCTGACAGCGGTGATCAGTGCTTAGAATTTCAGCCTGTTGGCGCGGAGCCGTCATACACTCAATGCCAAGATACTGATGACCCTCGAGTCGGTGGTATTGGTGACGATGCGCCCGATGTCGCGGTCGCGTTTCAGGTGGCTTTGGACAAACGTTTGTGGCCTCTCAAGTGACCTCTGACGGTGATCCACATTGAGTGACGGTGATAACCATTGAGGATAAGCCTTCCCACTGCGTATTTGCCTTGATGAAGCTTCAGTGTCTATGACCCTCAGGGATCGGAGGAACTATCTGTTGCTGGAACATTCAAAAAACATACCACCTTTCACAGCCAAGTTAGAGATGAACAGAATCAACAATTATATCAATATGGGATTTTTATTATCATCAACCCGGAACCAAAGCTGGCACCGAGGCAAACATAGGAAACAGCTGTATCTTACTCCACCCGTTAAACCCCACCCATTCCACCAGACGTAGAATCTAATACAAACGTGGCAACATATCATTCAAAATCAAAATGGAAGAAGAGACATAGCGATCTGTTGAGGACCGATAGCTCAACACTTAGACGTTGGAAGGGGCTGTAATAAGAGGAGGGAGGCGAATGAATGAGAAGGTGGTCTGTTGTGTCCAGAAGAGCGAGAGGGCGCCGTAGTATGCACCGAAGGAAGCGATGATACCCAGGGCACCACCTGCAGTTGCCAATGCCTCAATGCCTGCGTATTGTACGTCAGATAGAACATAAAACTAGACGGGTTGAAACGCACCGGTGAAAGCATTTGCGGAAAGACAAGTGAGCGCGCAGACGGTGAACCCGAGCGTTGCGACGATTGGGGCAGTTGTGCGGATTGCACCAAGGCTGTAAAAAGTATTAGAGCTGTGTCCGCATAACATACTTCCTTAGACTCACAGGAAGACAAAGGTAATCAAGTCCCAGATGGCAAGGTAGATCCCGATTGCATTGTAGAACTCCTGTCCGACAACCCCGTCAACGGTGTATGCAGCCCTAAAAGGCGTGTTAGGGAGGACACGTATCAATGCTTCCAGACAACATACGCAATGCCAATTTGAGGCAGGTAGAGAGCACCATATGATAAGTTGAAACCTCCATAGGTAGTAAAGACTGTTGCGCTGAACGTGTTACTATAGAAAAATCTCAGTGGTAGCTCCTCCATATAGAGGTCAGAATCATACCCGAGGAACATCTCCCACATGCCCACCAGCGTTTGTGAGATGCCACCGTAACTGGAAATGACTAGGTCAAAATCAGGATGATTAGTGAATAATGACAACTCACAAGGTGGCGAAAACCAAGACCAAGCTGGCTGAGTGATTAAGGTCCTTGGCGGCGAGTGTCAGGATCGACGAGCACAGGAAGACGGTACCGTAGGCCAGCATGCCCAAAGGTGCCTGGAAGCCAATTGAATGATGTTGGCATACTATTAGTAAAGCTTGAAAGACGTACGGGGTTACCGTATGTCCTCTGGAAGGGCTGCATCTGCGGTGCAGGGGGTGTAGGGGTGTCCATGTTGACAGTTTGGACGTAGTAGTTGTCCCTTGGGGCCTCCTTTTCGGTAACAGAGTTCGAAGACATGACTAGATTACCGGTGCTGACTTGTGGTGCTATGATCCTTCAGAGAACGGGGACAAGTCGGGTGTCCACACTTACTTCAGTCCTTTATACTAGGGCTATAATATCTCCGTTCACGTATGGAGTGCGGTGCCAATTGCACACACGCACTCCGCTGCAGTGAATAGCGTGATTAAGTTCTAATCCGAGTGAGGGAGTAAACCCTGTTACTATAGAATTCGAAGAAGGGTGACCGTGACTTCCAGGAACTGATCCAAGAGACGTACATACTGTTCAGTTCTCACTCACGATCCAACTACTTCCGATTATCTCGCGCAGAGCTCCGAGGAAGAGCTCCGAGGAAGAGTCTCCACTGGAAAAACATAATCGCGGGATATGTTTTTGGTTACCTGATTGTTTATTTAATTTGGCCCTCTGCTCTTTATAGCGTTGCAGCCGCGGGCACCGTCCAGTTCAGGGTGTGCTAGTTGTTTATATTGAAGGAAGGGCAACCTTCCTTCTATTGATCTACCTTGTAAGGGAGATTGTGTTAGCCGCGACTCGGTGATCTACATGAGACGAACAGGCTGTTTTCGGGATTCTATGAGGAACATGATTACGCCACTGCGGGCGCTGCTGTTGCTGCATTTGTCAAGATGGTGGCTTGATGGCAGTGAAAGTCAAAGAAATGAATGATATTGATGCCGCATCATCCTGTCCAAGTTTGGGTTTGAAGAATGCCCACGACATCCCAGGCGATAACGAGTTGCCTGAATTTTAACTTTTTGAGGTTTCATCCGGAGCCGTGTGCAATTCCTCAATCATTAATCATTCTTCATCGTTACCATTATCCTCATAACAAAATTTGAGGTTGTCGCCTAGCCATGGCTTTTCAAGCTGGGAGGTCATGTCACTTTTTCGTTCACTCGGTGGGAGCTTGGTTCGTGCTGCAAAACTTCGCCCTGGAATGATAACGTTGTAAACGCACGCTATCTTTAGATCGAGAGCCGTTGGCGCTGGGTGACTGTGAGTTTTTTAACTCTGGTAACTTATTTCGGTTTTCTGGAGGAACAATTCACACACCCACAGTAAACATGCACGTCCTCCGATGCGCCACTCAGCAGGTGGCAAGAGGGTAACAGAAGACTGAAGGTTTGAAGTTTGCTCGACGTGACCACATGCCAGGATAGCTACGCACACTCACCTGTCCAGTATAACTGGCGTAACACACCTTCTAGACACACATCTTCTCGCGCAAATGGCTGGCTGCATTGGACCATCCGATATACATTAGACTTGAGGAGCCCTTCATAATGGCCTTCAAGTCTATCACACATGGTTGTAGGTCACTTCCGTATCACACTAAGATCTAGATTTAAACTGCCAAATTGCCTATTGAGTTTGCAACGGCACCAGTATGCATCCACTGGCACTGGGTACAAGTTTGGTACGTGTGAAGTCCTCGGACTCGGGCTAATTTGGGATGCAGGATGCATATGCTTGCGACCACAAAAATAACTCTCCTATGTCCGACTACTAAGTGGACAACAAAAATCAAGGGAGCATCACCTGGCAGACCAAAGTGGTGTGCGCTCATATGGACCTCGCTGACATTGTAGCAACAGCGACCAAGCTCGTGACCGTCGAATAATTTTGTGTGGCTTTCACAACTTGTTCAGCCACTGCATGCGGACAACTGGAAATACCCATGTACGCACTCAGCACACACTGAGGCACTAGTACTTGGCCTGCCCAAATTCTTTATTCACCACAAAAAGCAATATTTTCTTTTTGTTCCCGAGGTGACACAAGATGTTGGTTCCGGTCCACAAACATTGGCGCATCTCAGACCTGCACTCTTTGAAAACAAAGGAGCTGCCTTCCGCATGCGCGTCCCGCCACACGAAAATGCAGACCGCCAAACGCCGGTAACGTGCCTCGCGATTCGAGTGAGAGATAACGCAAACAGTGAAACCCCAGATATACGGCGGTCGAAAGGGGTTTTAAAGTTATGTCCTTCCAGTACGAAGGATTTAAATTACGCCAGAATTTTCATCAACGGCCATGTCAGCACTCCAAGTACCTTACACTGTTTCAGCAAGTTTTGGACATCAACCGGCGATTCGCGACTAGCTATGAGGTCAGAAGAGGTAACAACAATATACAATATACGTTACTTCACTCAAAAACATCAATCATGCCGGATTGGTAGTCCCCCGTAGTCGTACCTTGATAGAAAGATGACACGCCCCTTGTTTTTGTGGGGATAGCTCGCATGAAGTGACTCACCTAAATGGTTCAAAAAACGCGCACTAACTGTTCTGGAAATGTCACATGAGTAATAGAGAACACTTCAGGCGAATTGACTGCATTATTTTGACCGTCATCTCATAAGATATCGAGGGTCAAGAACTCAAGCGTTCAGTTAGTTTTCAGAGGTTTTCAGTACTAGCATGAAGTTGTCACGGTGTTGACCGGTCGACCCCGACATATTACATAAATATCAGGCCTCAGTGAATTCAACTTCCGCGACTCCACAGACGCGCGCTCCTTAGTTGGAGCTATTCAAGACTCTAAGCGATTTCTTCAACAATGGCCTCAATTCTTCGGTTGTACAAGTAGGTGGCTTCAAATTCACCATTCTCGGTTTTGCTTGCTCAAGCCTCAAGTATTCCAGTGCCGCTCTTATCCGAAGACCCATGCTCGCACAGTCCGCCACTGCCGCCTTTTTATTTGGTGCGGGTGATGTGATCGCACAGCAAGTTATCGAACGTCAGGGGAAGGATCATGATGTGAGTATTGGTACTACTACAGGAGGAACCGGTATTCATCATATCTGCGTAGTTCATGCGTACTGCACGCCTCACTTTTTATGGAGGTGATTTGAGCCGAATATGGTCTTGAAGTTTAATTCATATCTAATTTTATCAGGAGCGTTCTTTGGGCCAGCTTTGACAAAATGGTACCAACTTCTCAACCAGATCAAGTTCTCTACTCCTACGAAGGCTGTGATATATCGTGTATGGGACGTACTGTCTCCTCCAATTTCATGAGGGAATGATCGCCTTTTTTCAGGTTTGGCTGGACCAGGCGATCCTGACTCCCGGTTCGTTGACTGCACATCAATCTACTCGTATTTCTCACTCTCTTCACTTTCTCATAG
>QFEX01000876.1:3984-14227 GCA_003316505.1 Suillus alpinus
ATCATGATAAACTACGTGAAACAACGACCTGAAGTTAGTATTATATCTCCCCTTCTTCAGGTGTCTCCGCCCTCCGGGATCGTTCCCCGCGCTCTTCCCTAGAATCTATGTCAGGATCATAGCGAGCACGCTTTTCAGCGCGTTCACTATGCGCCCTGTCAGAGCCTCGTTTCCCTTCTCTACTCCGTTCGGGTTTATCCCCTACATGGTCGGCCTCCTCCTCATCTCCATACGGAGGCGCATCAGTCCGTCCATATCCACGCTCTCTCGAGCCTTTCCTACGCTTGCGCTCATCCCTACCATCCCGCTCGTCTCGAGCATGCCGTTTGTGCTCGCGATCCCTGTCTCTGTCTCTCTCCCTGTCCTTCTCCTTCTCCTTCTCCTTCTCCCTCTCACGTTCGCGTTCGCGTTCGCGGTCCCTCTCCCTGTCACGCTCACGGTCCCTTTCCCGCTCACGCTCGCCATGCCCGTCCTTGTCGCGCCCATGATACCCATCGTGGTCCTCGCGATGGTGATGTCTGGAGCTCCTGTCACGCTCACGATCTCGCTCACGGTCTCTCTCTCGCTCACGGTCATCGCGGCGGTCGCGATCCCGCTCACGTTCGCGCTCAGGCTCCTTGCGGCGTCTACTGGTGGTTGAAGCACCATCCTCCGACGGAGCCTCGCGCATGCGTTCCTTCTGCCGCTTCATAAACTTGGAAAAGGCTGAACGTCGACCCTCGTCGTCATCCAGGGCTTTGAACTCCGGGAGGTTCTCAATGAGAGGAACAGCCTGCATAAGGATTCAAATTAATATCTGATGTCAGGGAAAGAACACGAAAGACGCACAGCTTCATAGGACAACGTGATGTCAAGCGGCTCAGGAAGTTTCTTCATCGCGTAGCGAAGATCATCTTGTAGATGCCTCTGCCTCCTCTCTGTGCGGCGTTTCTCCTCATTCTGCTTCTTCACGACTTGGTCATGGACCTACCAACCTCATGAGTACTCTCCATACATACATGCAAAAAGTAACACACCGTGTCGTACACCTCGCGCAAATCATCTTCCCCGAGCTTGCCTATGCTGTCAGGGTCCCTTCTCACGCGAGCTTTGAACTCTTCAAATGTCGTCTGCACGCCCACCGCGCTGATATGTTCTTTCTCCTTCTCGCCTTTCACTACGTCCATGGCATTGGGGTCATCGCCGCGCCTAGCACACTCCTCAGCAACAGCGATCTTGGCATCGAGTTTCTGGTCAAGTGTATCAATAGCATCCCAGAAAAGTTCCAAAGGATTCGATCCAGGCTTGCCAAGCATATTGAGATATCGCTGATCAGAAGCAAAAGTCGGGTAAACATGGCGCCATTTACCGCGCGCCTTGATTTTTCCAGCCGTCACGAGGTCCTGCAGCAGTCCCTTGAACCCCTCTCTGGCCTTGCGCTCCTCACGCGTCTTCTCAACTTGTGCACGGCGCATCTGTTCTTCGAACTCACGCTCTTTGACACGCGAGTAATCCTCAAACGCAAGGAGGATGTCGAGCGTAGGGAGCTTGCGCAGCTCGGAGTCAGCCTGCCAGTCGGGGGACTCGGTGACCATTTCGTGGGCTTTGCGCCAACGTGTGAGGACGTCCACATCGAGTTCTTTGAAAAGAGACACGACTTTGGAGGTCGCACGCGTGCGCGCAGCACGGGTTTCTTGCTGTGAATGTGAGTGTGGGTGAGGTTGCATTCACGATGGGGAGAGTGAACAAGGACGCACCACTTCACGCTGCTTGAGCTCTGCGACGTACTCCTCAAATATGAGCTTTCGCTCAGACTCGATACGAGCTTGTTGCCAGATGGGGTGTTGCGAGAACAGTTTATCGGCAGTGGCGAATGTAGTGTAATGAAACACGTTCGGGTTGCCCTTGAGCATGTTACGTATGGCTGGGCGGAGCTTCGATAACCGTGCTTCACGCTCTTCTTCTTCCTTCTGACGCAGACCATCCGTGTACTGCCCCGATGAACAACAAATTAAGCAACAAGTTATACTGTAAAAGAGAGATACACACCTTCTGCCAACTTGCTTTCTTCTCAGCTAGGGAATTAAGAGCCTTGTACAACGGATCTGTGATGATGGTGCGCATAGTCTGGTCCCATGTCCAGTCCGCGTCTACGCCTGCTTTGCGCAAGAGGTGCATAAAGGCTTTCTCGCCCTCCTCAAAGGTGGCGAAACCATTGTGAGGAATGGCAGGGTCATCCGGAAGGTTCGGCCGTGCGGGAAGAACGCCTGTATTACTGAAGGGGAGCACGGCAGACGAGCCTGCGAGGGCTACGGTGCCGTCAGGCTGCGCTGGGGCTGCCGCAGCAGGAATTGGAGCAGGCGGAACGCTGTAATGAAGTGGTCAGGAAAGAACGTAGGGATAGACGTCATGAACATACGGAATGGAGCCGGCAACTACAAGCTGGCTGTTTTGTTTCTCTTTCTCAACTTTTTCAAGGAGTAGGAGGAGCTCATCCGGCATATCCCATTTTGATTCTTTGGATTCGGTCTGTTGAAGTAGATTAGACGCTGATGAGAAGGATGTTGATCGTTGCACATACATTGTAATAATACTTCCTGCCTCCAGAGAAATATTCTTTCCATTTTGTCTCGCCTAGAGCTTTCTGAAAGGACAAGTGAGTAGGAGCACACGGCTAGAGAGTAGAATGTTAAATCACCTCAAATGGAGTCTTCAAGTCTATCGATTCGCATTTAGCGCAGGTCAGAACGGACAAAAGCTTGATACGCACCATCTGGCTTCTCCCAGACACTTTCACGAGTGCCAGTATTGAACCAGTATGTCCTTCCCTCAGGATTGCGATGTTCAGTCTATCCGACTAGTCAGTTTTCCTTCTACATGAGAAGCGATGGCGGCGAGACTTACCCACATACTTTGCGAAATAGCAAGCTGAATCGACACAGTATTTGATCGCACCTCAAGTTCTGCAAACTCCGACAAACTTGATTAGTCATCACACTCGGCGGCAATTGCTACTAAGTGATGGCCATATCCAGTGGTCAACGTTAACTATCGCCTCCACCCGTGCCAACTATACCTACATCATTCAGGCCCCTCCCGAAACATCGTCTGCGGGCTTGTTGTAAATTCCTGCACGATGGCTGCCTCATTACCTAGAGACCCTACCTTCTACTGCACCGCAGGCTACGATGATCAAGAGGCTCTCAGCCACAACTGCCTTTCTTGCAATCCCTCGCTGAAATCATACAAAAGGGCGAGGAGAGCCGCTTCGTCACTCCAGATGCCCTGGGGCACTTGAAAAAGCCCGCGTCTTAGATATGAATGCCAAACCAGCATTATCAACTACCGCGAAAGTGGGCAGACCGTATACGATCTCGTCACCATCCTCATCGAGTGAAAAAGTAATTTAGGTCAATCTCACTGTTACAAACGGTTACACGCAACAACTGCATTGTTTAACCACCTCCTGCACGTACCGTGTCTTATCATAACCTCAAAGTTCAAACGTTTATGGCCTGCCTCACATTTATACATTATACTTAAGGCACCGATTATACCACAATCACGATTGCTCTGCTACTGTGTTAGTCTCCGAGGTGATGTCGACAGACGGATTCAACCCAGTGAGGTGCGTCAGTGTCTCCACAGGTGCATCAGGGAATCGCGGGAGAATGCGACAGGGAAATGTCTCCGGATGACTGAAATAACCAGACTCATCAGCAGACTACTCTCGGGGACAGATAGAATTGTGCAAACATTGAAAAACCAGTGCTGAACTTCGGATCGACTGGAATGTCCATGCCTTGTTCATCAAGAGCCTTGTGGGCCGAGAAAAACGCCAGGAAATTCACGATAGCGATCCAGATCGACGCCTCCGCGACATGCCGTCCCACACTGACCAGTAGCTTTCAACGGAGAGCGAAGGATTACGAAAAGATGCTCACCAGATCCGGCGACCCCAGCCAAAGGCTAAAGACATAGTGTCGCTGGTGAGGGAGCCGTCTTCGTGGAGAAACCTTTCCGGTTTGAATTCATCAGGGCTGGGGTATTTCTTTGGATCGTGCGTCATCGCCCTAAAGTTTGGTCATTTGAAGACACTCAGGATAAGGAAGCAGGGCTTTCCATGTGTTTGGAAATACAGCAATTCCTAACAATCTGGGTCAGCGGCCATCGTTAAATTTGCACGATACAAACCTTTAGGGATGAAATAACCATTGTAGACGTCACTGGTAGTTGTCGCGTGCGGGATGCCTGATAATATTGTTAGAGGATGTTCAGAAAGGAATTGTGTTGTTGACAGACCGAATGGTGTCACAGGGTACCACCTGAGGGTTTCACGCATAATAGCTTCTACATAAGGCAACGCTGGTTTATCATCGAAGTCCGGGAGTCTATCTTTGCCAACGACTCGATTAATCTCCGCGTGTGCTTTGGCTTGTACCTCTGGATTGAGTACCATAGCAAGAAGGAAGACACGTAACATGGAGATACTCTGAGTCAATGGCAAACAGATTAAGATGGGCAAACGGAAACCAGGAGACACCCACCGATTCAGATGACGCTAAAGACAAAAAATGAGCGTCGAGGAAAAAAATCTTCAACTTCCATACCTGTGAATGCAATGGCAGCAACCTCCTTAACTGCAGTTGTAATAACGTCGTCCTTTTGAGAAAGGTGCGCCCTATTCAATGCATCAGCCACAAAGCACCGCCCCGTGTCGTTAGTAGACTGCGGGTGTTTCGTTAGTTCGCTGTACCTCTACCGATGGAATGATTCACCATCCTCTCTTTGACATGTTGAAAGGGTATCTCCTTCACATCATGGCCTGCCTGGATACACTTGACTGACGCTCGCTTGAATGTGGCCCCAGGAAACCAGCTAGGTAGCTGCAAAACTAGAAGAATTGTTAATTACATGCCATGACAGTATGTGCGAACATACGGAATGGGAATGTTTCCATCAACATCATAGCAGCTGGCGTCAAACCATCTTCTATCAGTTCCGCGTAGCTTGTGATGGCGTGGACAACGCGGTCATCCTTAGCTTTCGCTTCACAATCATATATCATAGACAGCACGGATGACAAAGTAAACCTGATAAGCATCAGCTCAACACTAGACAAGAAGGAACTGTCGCGACTAACATCTGAAAATGGCTTGCATAATTTCCAGGGTCCTGTAGAAGACTGAATAACATCTTGTGTGCGGAACGGACTTGCACAGCGTGATAAGTGGGTATTTCAGCTTGACGAAACGCTTGATGCAAAAGCCGTCGGTGAAGACGCCACCTGCTGGTTATTAGATACCCATCGACATAACATGGAATAATCCATTATGTACCTGTCCCCATATGGCATGAACCCCATGTTAAAGTCTGAAGCGAAGCTGATAATATGTTCGTGATCGATGCGGACTACACTCCAAGGTGGAACTCACGCTTCGTAAACAATCGACTGGGTTCTATCCGAATATATGTTGGAACGCCCTTCAAAGAGGTCTTTCGCGACCTCCTCAGAATTAATGACCAGGACAGGTTTGCTAAGTAGACGAGCATAAATCATGTCGCCTGGAGAACGAGATGAGCTGTTATAAACAAATCCCCATCACGATGTGCCAACCATATGTGGATCTCCAGGCATTAAAGGTCAGCCAAGGCCGAGCGGTATCAAGACTAAGAACATTTCCCAGTACTGGAAGGGGTGTAGGACCAGGCGGCAGCGGAGGACGCCAATGATTGACCCAGTAATTCCGACAGTAGCTTAACACAGCTATTGCCAAAACGGATATGGCCATGTAAAGTACAGGTCCATCGTCGAGTATCATGAGATGAGTTTTATTGCCCATTGGGTGCTTAAAGGAGGAGGGTGCGTTGAAGTATAGGTCTACTATATATATCGTACCGAGTTCATAGAATCAAACAACTGTTGAAAAATCGAACCACCACACCAATCAAATATGTGAGCACTAGACGATAAGAAAATGGCACGTGAACGGCCTGGGTCATCATGCCATGGTGCTGCTCATTATGTTAGAGCTCGAGCGAAACCGGCTATGAGCGTATATTCATGGAGCGACAATAGTGCTTCTGTCCAAGAAGAGTCTATCTGCAAAGAATTCGACCTAGACTTGGGGGCAGACTAGTAGCCATTAGGAAAGGATCTTGAAAGTCGCCGTCGGCCCTGAGGTAACCACATTGCGGACTTTGGAAGACCCAACAAGAAGAGAAGCATCCGACTGTACCTTATCCACCAGTCGTCTTGACTCGTGAACGACCGTCTTGCTTCGTCTAAGTTTTGCCTAGGGAGACGACGACGTCGCACAAAAAGTCGCAGATGATGTCCAGCGAGTCAGCCAAATAACATTCATCTATCCCCTGGAGCATGCTCCCAGCTGAGGGCGCCGAGCCTCATTGGATAAGTCTTGATCTGGGTCTGTGGTGCGTTCTAGTGGATATCGCATCGAGCCAAAGGAATGTTGATTATACACAACCGGCAGTCAAACTGTCAAAAGCTGTCAAACTGGTGCAGGCCTGGTAGAATATTAATTAAATTACAAGTGAGCACCACTGCGCAGCTCGCCAAGGCGTCCAAAGATAATCAAATTACCTTGGCCTGTGCGAATGCAGCAAGCTGAAGCCGCGCACGGCTGCCAAATCGACGCAGCTTCCCTCGTAACGCAGCACACAATGTGATCTTGTTACCGGTCATTATTTTGAAGAGCCATCCGCGGCTGTTCCGAAATCCACATCATCCAACTCCTGTCTTCACTACAGTAACTGAAATGATAGATCTGAGGCTGCCACAGTCAACACAGACTCGGACATTAAGTTAGGCGTCTAACCGTCGAAGTTCGTGTGACGACGCCAACCTATGTCAGTGGCAAGTTACCTGCTTTCTGCTTGGTCCAAAAGCTAAATATTCACTCACCGGATAATGTCGAGTAGTGACTAAAGCTTAAAGGCTTGCAAGAGATAACGCATACGTAGTGATGAGCCTGCCTCAGGGTTTCCATATTGAAAGATCAATGTCATTTTGAGTCTTGACCAAGAACGTCACAGAAATGTCACATCATGTGATATTAATATGGTTTGGATGACATTGTCGGACAGTACTACTGTACTTATTCTCAGAATCAACTTCGTGAGTGACTCAAATGACAGCCTTAAGCTTGGCAGCACTGCCAAACCGGTTGGCAGAACTCTTGCGCGAGTTCTGCCCACAACACCAGGCCGCCGCCGCCTGGATAATTCATGGCTGCGCCTCTCACATTTCTGACTCGTGTGACGCTGTGTAAATGTATACTAACCAGACAAACCACTATCAGATTTTTCCGTGGGAGGCACCGGTAGTGTTGTATCATCTCAGAACTTGTCTGGTTCGAGACTAGCAAACGGGTAATTATCCTGCTTGTTACTCATGCTTGTTACTCATCTGTCATATCGCAAGCGATGTAAGACCAGGGGCATGTACCGTGATGCTCATCGGTTTAGTATGCCACCTATTTTTGCCTAGTAGAGAGTATAAAATTTGAATGACTGACAGGAGAACCATTGTTTCCTCATAGTACCACCCTCCGAAAGATGACAGACTTGAATGGACCGGAGGCCAAGCTTGAAGCTCTTTTGGACATCATCAACTCCTCTGCACGCCAAGCAATCGCAGAATACAAGAAAACCGGCCATGGGGTCCCCAGTGCAGATTCAGCAACTTTCCACCCCCTCGATCTGATGACCGATACACTTGCCCTCAAAAAGGCAATCAGGCTGCTCGAAGGTGCATACCACCAATTGAGTTCAACATTAGCGCCCCCCCAACACACGGTGATGAATGTGAGTGCCGATAGTAAACGATCTCTCTCTCAATGTTAATTTCTTTAGTTTGTTTTTAATTACAACTGGGCGTGCACAGGCGTTGCATTGCGAGCGCGCATTGCAGATGTTCTGGATCAACACCCGGAAGGTCTTAGCGTGGATAAGCTGGCTGAAGCAGTCAACCTCGATGAGATCAAGACTGCACGCGTCTTACGAGCTTTGACCCTCATGGGCTGCTTTAAAGAAGGTACTATGCACGCTGTTGGTCGAGGATTGTCTCTGAAATATGTAATGTGTTAAACAGTCGAGCGAGACGTCTTTGCAAACAACCGACTATCCCTCATACTGAAATCAGCGAACAACACTGGGTGTTATGCGCGAATTCACACCCAGGATATCTCGAAATTCGCCGGGGTTGTGTATGAGACGATGATCGATGAAGAATTTTCAAGATCGCATGCGGTTGACAAAGCACCCCGGGTATTCGCCTTCAGGAAGGAGGGTATGAAGGGCAACTACTGGGAAATGATCAAGGACGACGTGAGTTTTCTTCATTACACTCCCCTTCGCTACCATGACACATTTCACAGGAGGAAAGACGTGACGTATGTGCAGAGCCATCCATTCACGACTGACGACTGACAGACTCATGCATAGGCATTTCAAAGAGGCATGCTTGGCCAGAGTGAGATGCTGGGCGCTTCTGCAGTGCTGCACCGTAAGCCATCACCATTTATAAATCATTAACATGACTGTGATGCAGCTTAAGACTACCCTTGGGACGATATGTCATCTGTGGTTGATATTGGATGTGGCGTTGGATCATTTTCCATTCCTCTGGCGAAAATGTTCCCTCATCTCAGAGTAACCAATCAGGATCTCCCAGAAGTCATTATACAAGCGCAAAATGTGAGTTTAGACATCCAGTACAAATAGGTATGTATACGTAGTGGGTTCGTCGTTGATATCTGATTAGGCATGGGAGGAGAATGCTCCCGAGGCACTGATCGACGGCCGCGTGGACTTCGTGCCGATCAATTTTTTCGAGGACGTACCTGTTGTTGGGAAGGATGTCTATTATGTAAGAGCCTAAATTCCTTCCCATTCATCGCCAGTAACTTGATTATCTTACTTCTAGTTGAGGCACGTCCTCCACGACTGGCCGGACGCTGAAGCAACGACGATCCTCCGTAGCATTCGCAAGGCAATGGGACCAAAGAGCCGAGTGCTAGTTCGTGAGTCAGCTGCGTGTATAGTGTTTCCTCCAAAGCCAATACCTTGCGTTAGATGATTGCATGATCGCCCACACAGTCCAAGAACCTGGAGTAGGAACCAATGGGTTAAGCATTGTGAGTCTCGGAGTGCAGCCTGGTATACTTATTCCTGAGCTCGTGATCCAAAGGCCCCTGAACCTATGTTACCGAATTTCGGGGCAGGCAGTCACAGAGCATACCAAACAGACTTGACTATGTGGTTTGCTCTAAATGGCAAGGAAAGAACTTTGGACGAGCTGAAGACCATTGGGCAAGTTCCTTATAGTATACCTTGAGACATTGGCTTGACTGATGCTAATTCATAGTGCTGCTGCTGGCCTAGTACTCACCCAGGTCTATGATCTTGTGGATACAATGCTCATGGAGCTTAGAATAGCTCAGAGCTGATGCCAACAACAAAATCTCCAAATTCAAGCGCTATAGCAGTCATGAATCAGCCCATGGAATCGCACGAGATTTTTCAGTATATCATGGTACAGCTTGTTGTATGCTACTATATGAATTATGATCTACATAACGTTCGCATATGGTGACCGATCAGGAATGATACTCATCCTTCGAAGGTCGAATCTGTGTTTCTGCAAAGGACCCCGCGAATAAAGCAAAATTACTCATCTATCTTATCTCTCTATTGTACGCATTGAAAGCACGAATAATTGCCAGCCTCCTCTAGAATGCAGATCACCATTATGGGCAGAAGGAAAGCCGAAGGTCGGGTAGCTAGATCTAACACTCGATGTACTTAATGGAATTTTTCAAACTGGTACTTTAATTGCGGTACCCCGGCACCCAACTCGATTGGACACTGGTAATTACTTAGGTTTCGCATCGCATGTGACATAACCAGGGTCACGGGCTGCCCTTCTGACACTCAAGGTGGCAACCTCGCTCTAGCTAAGGAGAAGGAGTATTTAGGCGACCCTCTAACGTGCCCCACCCAAGGTATCGTCGCGCCTACCCGCTGTATTTGTACCTGGCAAAAATAATAATAGTTCTAGCGCTGGATGAACTAGCTCACACAGAGACTGACCAGTTTGTCCTGTTTGATTTATGGTTAATGGATGAACGTCCGAAAAGGTTATCATGCCATACCTTGCGATAACCGCCTCTTTCCTCACCGCACGCTTAGGGTCATCCAAAATATTTGCCAACTCCTTCAATACACGCGCCTTATAAGGATG
>QFEX01000876.1:15003-46457 GCA_003316505.1 Suillus alpinus
GGAGCGCCCTTGTGACCTGGAGAGCGATATCAGCGTAAAATAGGATGCGAACTAGAAGGCAAGCACGGATATCCAGGTGCTGATCGCGTTTTTTCGTGCTTCTGCCGGGATACTCGTGTTTTTGAGCGTTGATGGCGAGTAGCTCTCCAGCTGGGATGACAGAAAGTCGGATGCATCTGAAGAGAAGTGATTAGTCTAATTTACGATGAGAAATATATGATGAAATACCATCAACATGTTTGTTGACAATGGACGCAAGAACGTGTGATGCGGCTTCTCTTTGGAATACTGTACTAGATAGGTTGTCACTCCATGCGACCAGTTCGGATAGGAAAGTGGATAAGTTGTCGACAGGCATGCGGACCTTGAAGCGGCATTCACAGAAGCACTGGAAATCAGGTTGAAAAGCGTCATACCTCCTTGCGTAATGAGACAATGGTAGAAGAGAAAAGAGTTAAACTGTTCCGTTGTCGGGGATTGGCGTTGAACTAGGATCAGAGTCAACATTACATATATTGAGGGGAATGTGAAGCGCTGCACCCACACGGAGAGGTGCGAATGGTGCGATTGAGTTTAAGAGACCGCTAGTGATCAGCTTCACGTCACCTTGCGTGTAGGCGGCAAACACTGCAGCAACAAGTTTTTCTTGCCGCCTGCCACTTTGATCAACGTCGTCCACCCGGAGATAAGACAAAGACTCACGCAACATTCAAGGTCTGACTCACAAGCCTGATAATTCTCGCCCCAACCTGCAGCAGCCTTGGATCTGCAGCAACGGCCACCACCTCCGAGCTCGCTAGCGCAGCATCCAAGTACAATCTGAACATGTGCGGTAATAGGTGCTCGGCGTACTTGGGTACATCTACGTCCTTCGAAGAAACTTTGGCATCGAGTGTATTTGCGAGTGCGGTGAGGATAGCATGGGCATACGCAGCTGTGCTCTCCTGGTCAATTGTCCGAGTTGGCGAGATTGCGCAAAGGAGGTCAAGTTTGGCGATGAGCCTGACAACTAGCGTCTCAAAAAGTTGTGGTTGCACACAAAGGGCACTGAGTGACGAAAGGGCCCGCCAGTAAACTGCGCGCTGCACGGTGGCATCCCTAGATGGAGTAACATCTGGGAGGGAGGAAAAAAGGATCGGGAGCGTCTGCGATGATAGATGGTGCGGTGCAATGCCAGAGATGACAGAGAGGAGGGCAAGGGTGTCCATGCTGAAACCATGGGCCTTAGTACTTGCATCGTAGATGGTGAGAGAAACATTCATACGTCACATCTTCTACTTCGTCAGCCTCCTTGCGTAGCAGCTCGCTTACCTCAAGTACTATGTACCCGAGCTCATCATCAGCTACTAATTTGGGAGTACGCACAAGTGCGGTTATACCGTGCAGTGCTGGCAGGCATGTCGCAGGTGCTTTCAGACTGACAATGAGGAGCCCAAGGAGGGCATCCTTCGAACCAGTGAGTGGGGAAGACGATGGGTTAGAAGACTGAGGAATGGAGGCATGCATAGCATCACCCCGGCAGGCGTCGATCAACTCCGTGAGTAACATGACCACTGATGCCCGGTTAGACACCTCATCTGGGTCATGGAAACTTCTGATGAGGAGCTCAGCGGCTCGCGAGATTGCAAAACTGGAAAGTGGTTCTGGTGAATTGAAAATCGTTGAGGTTCAGCTTGTACCACCATATAGTGTGATCATGTTTACCATCAGCTCCTGCAAAGGCACATATAACCTTCATTGCGGCTCTGGCTTGGGCTTTCTCAGGCTCCTTCAACGCTTGCATGCACTCGCCGCACATGTCTCGTGCGAGGCCTGTGATAGACTCCTCGCTTACTGTGTCTTGAGATTTATCGGCATGAATGGTTCTAACAAGGACCTGAAGTGTATCAAGAGCTGATTGTTCGGTATCTGGATCAGTCGGTTGGAAAATCTGCCTTCCCGTAACGTTATGCTCAAAAATCAAAGGAACGGAATCCTACCTCAAGTTTCAGAGAGCTCCACATCTTCTTCCCGAACTCGCGCGACACAGCAGATCCGTAGACCGGGAGACAGATGGCCATTGCATGTAGAGTGTCTCGCTGCCGCATAGGGTATTAGATTGACATTTAAATATCATGAGATGGCAGAACAGTGACCTTGGTTGAGGGTGATCCAGCAGTAAGCTTTTCAAGAAAGACTGGAATGCCAAGTAGACCGAAGGCTGGAGTTGCGCTCAGACAGAGTCTGCAGTAGCGTCAGCAGATGGAAGTCAGAATATGTGAGATCTCATTGTACCTAAGAGATTGCTTCAGATCGTCTGCACTGATGCCATAGGGATCGTCGGGTGGTGGTCGGAAGGTGATAGGAAAGTAGCAGAACGTTATATCAAAGAAATCCTGTGTGCAACGATTGAACATGAAGCAGAGACCATCATAGCGAAACATACCTCAGTATGAGAAGAAGTATCGAATTCCACAAGTACGACTCGAGCGATGGCAAATGCCAACATAAGATTTCGAGGGTCTTTCTCTCCAACTGCAAGGTTAACGTATCCCGCAAGGAAAGTATTTCCCATCTCCTTGAGGGTATCTCGATGACCGGTGATCAAGGAATCAACGACTGAGAAGACGAAGAAGCGAGTGGACTGCACAAGGGCTCTCATTTTGACATTGGCGAATATACTGGGTGATATTGAAAGCAATGTAAATGCGCAAGAGTTCAAGTACGTACGTATTGAGAATATCCTTCACCTCGGTCGACTGTATGTTAGGAAACTTGACAAGGTAAGAGAGACCATTGAGTGCAGGGATGATGGTCTCAAGATCTTCAAGCTTGCTGCAGTAGAACGTGGTGAGCACACGGACTAGTAAAGACAGTGAGTATAGTTCATCCTTGAGGTCACTTGTATTTACCAGCCTGGCGATTGAGCCTTTCGTGTGGGCATCGTGCAAGAACAGATGAGAGAAACTCGACACCTGCAAGGACTGAGGACAAGAATGCCAGGAAGTGACTGACAGGTTCACCTTTCGTCCGCAAGCGATCCTCCTCAGATGTTAAGAATTCACCAAGAGCCCTTATAATATCCAACAAAGTCAACTGCCCACTTGATATTCCTGAAGAATGCGTGTAAGTTTTGATACCGTCTTGCAACGAAAGGCGTACCAGCAACGCTCTCGTCGACCTCGGAGTCCTTCTCTGATGCCATCCAAGAGCGAACCAAGCGCTCCGCTGTAGCCATTTCCGCCGAACTGTGGTTAGTTCCAGCCGATACCGGAAGTCAGTGGCAGTTGAAGGAGATTAGACTCAAATTAGATTCGATAGAAGTGCTATGATGTGCTGAAAGCGGGAGCTTAACAACTCGACATCAGTGCATGTCCCACGGAAAGTTGAATTGTGTCTCTTTTGAAGGTGACTAGTACATATACGCCCTTTCACCAGTTTTGACTAGCAAATGCTTCGCAGCGCACTTTCATGTAATCACCGACGCTGTCAACGACAAACTTACCTCAAGGTCTACTTCTCTTCGACGGCGCTGACAGCGAACGACAAGCCGCCTCCGAAATACAATGACAAAATTAACTACAATCCAGATATCTCTTTCTCCACTACTGTCGACTTGAAACACCTCAAGTACCCGATGCTTTCGTCGCGTGACCTTGAGTCTCATCGTAAACCGCCAACTAGAGTGCGGATGCTGGTCCGGGATTTCATAGAGGATTCATTGTACAACCCGCACTACGGCTATTTCAGCAAGCGCGCCACGATCTTCACTGCACCTCCGCACTGCGGTGGCGTTGAGGGAGGCTTTGATTTCAACAAGTACAGAGACAGTGCCGAGTTTGAAGTCAACGTTGCAAAGAGGTACAAGGAGTTTGGCAATGGAGAAGAGGACGGTCCCGGGAGGCAACTATGGCACACTCCGACAGAGCTGTTCAAGGTTGGCAACTCCATTTCTCGTGTTATTGGTACATATACCTAAAATTTGCTACAGCCATGGTATGGGCAGGCGATAGCTCAGTGCCTGGTGTCCGAGTACTTGCTCAAATACTTCCCTTACGAGGACTTCAAGGTCTATGAGCTGGGAGCCGGAAATGGCACGTTGGCGTTGAATATCCTGGATATTTTAAAGACGCAGTACCCAGAGGTATATGACCGCACGCAGTATACAATCATTGAGATTAGCGAGAAGCTAGCACGGGCGCAGCGACACCGTCTGCATCAACAGGGTCATGGCCAGGTCGTGGACGTGGTGAACCGGAGCGTTTTCCTGTGGGAACGCAAGGAACACGCGCCATGTTATGTGGTAGCAGCGGAAGTGGTTGACAATTTTGCACACGATGTGGTGCGGTATGATCTGAAGACCCTGGAGGCATATCAGGGGGTCGTGGCCGTCGACGAAGTGGGCGAGTTCGTACCGTTCTACACGAAGATCAGTGATCCGCTCATTGTGTCCTATCTCGCGCTGCGTAGGCGGCTGTCACTGCCTGCCCCGCTACCACGCTTCCTCCGTTCGCCATCTTTGCGGAGATTATACGCATCTTTGCCATTCGCACCGAACCTTTCACCTCCAGATTATATTCCGACGAGGCTGCTAAGCCTACTGAAGATACTGCGTACGCACTTTCCTCGTCACCGGCTTTTATTATCAGATTTTTCGTCGCTACCGGATGCGGTGCCAGGCTTGAACGCCCCTGTGGTACAAACGCGCGTTGGCACGACGATGATTCCGTGTGGGAGTGTCTTCGTGCAGCAAGGCTGGTTCGACATTATGTTCCCGACGGACTTTACTGCTCTTCGCGAGATGTACGAGTTCTTGTTGTCACAGGCGGGGCCTGACGCGGATGAACAGGACGAGCTCTCGTATGCAAGAGTGTCGCCGTTGGCATCGAGCACGTCTCCGCTTTCGCTTGGAGCCGGTTTCTTCTCGTCCCATGCTCGCCGCTCACCTCTGGATGGCGTGACGTCTGCGAGCGGGCTTCCTGTTGGTGAGCGGAAGAGCAGTGTATTCAGTCATGCGGAATTTTTGGAGACATATGCAGACCTTGGGAAGACGAGGCTAGTCAATGGGGAGAATCCGATGGTTGGATTTTATGAAAATGTGAAGGTGTTATTTTGATGTGCGTTTTTGATGAATTTTGCTTCAGAGCGTTTTCCATTGCACATAATTCAGAGAAAGATCATGCCATTGGGTAATTTTCGTTGGGCCGCAGCTAATTTGCACTATAGTGTGCCAAACTGATAGGAGACCTATCTTAGGGTCTAGGTACTAATAATACATTATTTGCGCCAACTACAGCATCGACGAGCACCTATCACTGATCTCCTTCATGGATCCACTCACACTGGGTTGACAGTGTTGCAGGTCGCGAAGATCGCGCTCCTAGCTGTTGAAGCACATCGCAATACTCTCCGGAAGACAAGCGCATCACAACTGTCAGAGGCTTCTATACGAACTTCTCGCTATTTGGGGGCGTGCTCGCCTTCACGGAAACATTGCAGGGCGAGCACTTTGCGCTGCTCTGGACAGACGATGGGCCGCTGCGCGAATGCGACAGCACGCTGAAGGAAGTATTGATGTGGCTCCAGGTAGATGCTAGCGCAACAGCAATCCAATTCGCGATGGCCAGTCGTTACATCGGTATCGGAAATTACTACATATGAGACAAGTCAAACGTTGCGAACTTAACTTCGAATGGTCGGTGTTGTGCCAAAAGTTAACAGTATTATTTGTTGAGACGTCTCTTCCAACCATTGACACTAGTCTGACTGTACGGAGGATATCTTGCCGGTTTTCGATATATTGCTTGCATGCTTCGAACGATTTCCTCAACTCTTCTAGCGTGATATGGCGCATACTTAACCTCGCAGAATCCTTATCGGATATATCACCGGAGGCACGTTCTGGACACCTCAATTGAGGCTTGTGGGAGAACTGAATGATTCTCAGTTTGTACAACCAGTTCATCATCTTTGTGGGTAATTATACTAACACGTGGTACCACCAGGCTATCATATACATATGATATTGAAATTACCTACAAATGAAGTACTTGACGGATTCGATTGGTAAAATCGCATGAAGTAGCACCTCGAGAATCAGTCGCAGTTATGACGAATGTCTTTACTGAACGGCCGGAGGCATGATCCCATCGCTCAGTTGACACAATGGTCTGTGTGGTGCTCTCTCGAACCTCGGCTAGTTTTAACGCAGTATCCAGTCCCAGTTTCCGTACATCCTCTAGTCCAACGGGCTTCTCTCTCCTTGCCAGTTGCAGCAGACCCGGGATCAGCCATTCTGTGACCCCATAATCCTGCGCAAGTGCAATTTTGTCTAGAGATCTTGTAGCAAGCATAGGCTCCATCTGTTTAATGGAAAATTCCTGAATGCGGGTGAAACCCCACATTTTGGATAGCTTCAGTATGCCCGTCCACTCCTCGAGGGTCGCTGGAAGTCCGTCCTGGGACGGTAAGCGGGTAAACGTCCTGGCAAAGTCAAACGCCGTCAGGCTCAAAGTCACAAATCAGTGAAACCATTCTGACTAAGTACTCACATGGGATACAAAACTTTCATGAGAGACTGGAATTCTCCCTTTTGAACGCCCTCGAGAACAACAGGATTTGTGTCCGAGTGTCCCTCAGCTTTGCCAGTTTGAACAGGCAGTAGAAATAAATCGCGAAAGACGTCCGACTGCGATTCTAGCATGTTGCGAGGCACTCTGAACAAGCAGTCCTCGACCTGGCGCAGACAGAGTGAGTTGCTGCATGGAGGCCAAATAATGACTCACCAGAAAGGTGACCAAAGTGAAGTAAAATAGCTCATGATGTTGGGCTGTAGGCATCATAGATTGACCTCGTGATGTTAGGAGTGAACGTTTGTGTTGCATCGATATCTCTCAGTAATTAGGAGTCGGACACAAACTTGAATTTGATCAGTAGCACGATCATGAAATTCACATACTACTCTATGAAAAGCAACGCGCCTTGTGGACATGCAAAGTTGCAAACATTGATTACTTGCTCCAAGTCGTATGGTCTTACGATTACTTCGCGGTTCACCATCTTCGTGAGTAATTATACTAGTACAATGGTAACATCAGGCTGTCATATAGATACACTAAAGTATGCAAATTGGTGTTTGAAATCACTAGTACTCCGAGTCCTGCAAATTAAATACTTGACGGATTCGATGGGTAAAATCGCATGAAGTAGATCCTCGAGGACCAGTCGCAGTTATGACGGGCATGTCAACTGAACGGTCGACGGGATTCATATAATATCGTCCAGCCCAAGTTGGTATGGTGGACTGTGCGCTCTCCCGAATATCGGCCAGCTTTAACGCAGTATCCAGTCCAAGTTTCCGTACATCCTCTAGTCCAACGGGCTCTTCTCTCCTTGCCAGTTGCAGCAGACCCGGGACTAGCCATTCTGTGACTCCATAATCCTGAGCAAGTGCAACTTTGTCCAGAGGTCTCATAGCAAGCATAGGCTCCATCTGTTGAATGGCAAATTCCTGAATACGGGTGAAACTCCACATTTTGGACAGCTTCAGTATGCCCGTCCACTCCTCGAGGGTCGCTGGAAGTCCGTCCTGAGACGGCGGTAAGCGGGTAAATGGCCTGACAATGTCAAAACGCCATCAGGCTCGAAGTCACACATCAGTGAAGCCATTCTAATAAGTTCTCACATAGGATATAAAACCTTCATGAGAGACTGAAATTCTTCCTTCAGAATGCCCTCGAGAACGATAGGATTTGTGTCTGAGAATCCCTCAGCTTTGTCTGCATCAACAGGCAATAGAAATAAATCGCGAAAGATGTCTGACTGCGACTCTAGGGTGTCACGAGGTACTCTGAACAAGCAGTCCTCGACCTAGCGCAGACAGAGTGAGTTGCTGCGTGATCGCTCAATAATGACTCACCAAAAAAGTGACAAAAGTGAAGTAAAAATGCTCATGGCGTTGGGGACTAGGCATTACAGATTGATATCAGCCGCAAGCTCGTGATGGTAAGAGTGAACGTTAACGATTTGGTGACGTTGTGTGCGAGGTTGCGATACCTTATTAATATTTAACTGCCTATTAATATCGGTGCTAGTTAGGGGTTTGAATTTCCTAATTTGACACACTCTCCAAATCTATTGCTGGCACTTCGTGGACGGGTAGGTGCTCAGTATAGTACATATAAGCTCATCTCGCGTATCTGAGCGGAAAAATGATCAATAGGACGAATGTGCAATCCTTCGCCCAAGAAACTTCAGAGCATCCGCATGGTATACATGTAGTAATGGAAAGATTCTCCCAGTTGATTGATCTCAAGTGAAGTCTTTCGTGTTACGTGTGCACCAGTGAGATATCGTCTTCGGAAGTGCGGTTGTCCGAAGGTGATGTAGATGAAGATGCCATTGCGCTTAAGTACGCTGCCAGTCCCCGTGAGGCCAGAAGGTGTGAAGATGTTGTGAAGCGACTAACCGCAAGACCTGAGATACCTCTGCCGTGCAGTCTTTGATCACTTGCTCTGGTGGTTCCTGTGGGAATGACAGAATGACATCAGTACATCGTACGTTGTCACGATTGATTAAACACACCCAGACATCTGTGGAAGACGTCATCATTGCATCCATTGTCCCTGGGACCGGACAGCGTGAGATTCCGGAAGATGGTAACTGAAATCCATCATGTACCTTTGTCGATGGCGACATCAAAGGATGAGCTATCAAGACCGTCTAGAGTTCGAACGTCCTTCACTTCCCCTATCAGATAATTAGTATGCGTTTCCAGTATTTTCTGTGGAAATCACTACATGTCATCTCTGGGCGCACATCTTTGTGCCGGCTGCGCATCTTATCGATCACAACTGGTGAATACTTTGCGAGGTAAATCAAGACCTTTGCAGCATAAAGGCAAGAGGCATACATCAACGTTGACAATGTTTTTGTACCCATCTTCCCACATCTGCTCGACGATGTCAGTCGCGAGATTACATGGCACATGCAAGAAGGAAGACCCACTTCCTCCGAAAACTTCGAATTTCCACAACCGAGCATTAGGATGCGTGCATCTTTACTGGGAATGAGCTTGCGGATGACATCTGCAACATCCGCATAGGTCTTGAACCAGTCAAAAGAGGCATCCTCAGCTTCTCTAATCATCTACGGTATCTCATGACTCATCAAGAGAGCAGACAAATACATACTGCTCGTATCTTTTATCCCTTTATACGTTGCTCGGTGAACCAAAGTTCTCGGAAGCAGATACCTAGCTACTCACCAGTACACTTCGGTACCGTACTCCTCATTCTTGTGGGGAAGGGACATGGTGATACTTGACTGGTCAAGCTGAGGCCCGCAATTCCGCTAGTGACTAGTCAACAATCAATTGGTCGATCCCATCGATCAAACTCGAGGTCAGCGCCGCGGAGTTTCGTGGCAGCAAAAATTGCCGAAATATTATCAGCTAGCACTGGCAATTGCAATGTAAAATCAGGTTGGCTTGAGAGCAATGAATTGTCTGTGTTGGAGTATTTGTCGGGTACCACAGAAAACCCTGCAACTGTCTGCTACTACAATTCAAAATTCGAGCTACAGTTTCATATTCGATTATTTCCTTGTATGCTGATAAGCAAATCAGGATATCAAGAAGGTATTACGTTCGTGTGATGTTGCATGTACACCAAAAACACAGGATAGAATGATCAGGATTTGTGCTACGACGCGAAAAAAGGCTGTCACGACGCAGCAGTGATGGTGGGCATCCTCTCAATTGCGGAATTGCGGAATGAGGATTTATCTTGCATGGAGTCTGTGGTTGCATCAGTAAGATGGATCGCAAATGGATGGAGGGAGCACACCGTTATTAGATTTATACTCCATGATGGTTGATGGAGGAAGGTTGAGCACAACGCGCAAGGTATCCCTACAACACCAATGACCGTCAAAATTACGAGAAAAAAAATGCGGAAGACATACCGAATCTTCTCCCGCACCTTAGCGTCCCCATCGACGCGATTCCACAAGCTCACGATATCCTCACTCTGACGCACGCTGATGGTGCAACCACAAATTTCTGGCCACCCTCCTTCCTCCCCTTCCCCCTGTGTACCACATTCATCAAACATGTCACCCACAACGCCCATAACGAGGTCCTCCCACACCCTGTCTGCTACTCCCTTACGCAATCGCACAATCCACTTCCCACCAGCACGATTCAGGGGGTCTTCCCACACAGGCCTGCGAACACCAGCATGGAACAGGAGGTAGTCTGTAGTGGGCACGAGTGCAGAGGGGGATGAGAGGTGTGTTTGAAGTCCCCAGAAAGATTCGACACTGGAGAAAGAAGCAATTTTTTTGATGCCTTCCTCATAATTAGTGATTTTATTTCCCGGAGCGCGCTGTTGTCGGAACCAAAAGACCCACCTGGTGGAATAGGCGTTAGTCACGGATGAGAATGAGAAGGAAGCCACGAACATACGTATTCCGGAGAGGGTGAACGGGTAGCGGCGCGGGAATATCGGCACCCCGGTCGCGGTCTTCGTGTGGCGGGTGTGCGACGGAAGTGGAGAAATGCCTGCTTGTAGGGAGTCGCGGACGCGTCTCTGATGTAATGGCGGGTGTGGTAGTAGCTGTGGTTGTGGTAGTGCTAGATGCTGCATTTGCAAAACGAGTCTGGAATTGCGAGTGGTTCGAGAAGTAGCCAGCCATTGTGAGTAGGATAAATAAATGAATAAAATTGAGAGGATTCGAGAAAAAAAAAGAAATCTGAGACGTTGATGGAGTATGGAGCACCGGGATCGGTCACTAGAAAGGACGCTAAATGAGGACTAGTGAGTATGGACAAACAAAGTATGAACAAGATGGTATCGTAGGTGATTGAGAAAAGCAGAGGATATGTGATTACTAAGCCGTAGTCTTGTCTTGTCCTTTCACTCTCAACCACTGCCACTGAATCTGAGCCATAACGGCTAGACAACCACAACTTATAGACAAGTACTTGCAACCACTTCGCTCATTCAAGATATCATCGCAATATTAACACGCGTCTCCATCATCTATACACCATCCATTCAACATCTAAACTATCCACGAGCGGCACCATGTCGCACACCAGACACCAGTCTTCCTCGCCGCGTAAGTCGACGCGGGCGTCCGAACCGCTCTCATCCCTAGATCAGACCATGCCAAATGGCGCGCACTCTCTGGCTCATGAACTCGCTGTTGCACTAATGCCTGAGCCTGGAGGCGGGTCGCGAATGCTCGCGGAGGAGTTTGGGATTGACTATGACGAAGGCGCAGAAGGCATTGATGACGATGACTGCGTACGTGGAAATGAAGAGCGTGAAGTGCACGCACCAGGGGACAGTCTGGCGAATGAGATTGGAAGTAGTCTAGCCGATGAGATGGGAGGCTCTAGTTTGGCGGACGAATTGGGTGGGAGTGGGGGCGCTGATGAGGATGCCGATGAAGATGTTGAAGACAGTCTAGATGGGGACTATGATGATGATTCGCCTGTCCCAAGAAGACGAGAGCAAGACGCCATGGAGATCCTTGCACAAAACCTCGCTTCAACAGATCAGTTCCTCGCACATTTACGCGCCGTCGATGCCCTACCTACTTTATCCTCCTCACACCACTCGGATGCTACTCCAAGCGCACACGTCCTGGAAAGGCTGGCATCGGACATGATCCGTTCGATTAACGAGGCCACAAAAGAGCGGGAAAGTCAGGTGCGCGAGCTCATAGCGTATGAACGTGAATTCCGCCGGCTTTCGACTGAGGTCGGTGGGAATGACGTCCTTTGTGAGTTGGATGACATTGACGAGGGCGAGAGCGAACCTGCACCGATGAAGCTGGATACCGTCGCTGAGGAAGACGAGCTTGAATCGTCTTATGCACCGTCACTACCTTCGTCACCCCAAAAGCCCTCATTCGCTGCACCCCAGTCCTCCAGTGCTGCTGCACCGCTGCCGCACCTGGTCCAGCTGCGAACACATACAGCGGCACTTCTCTCATCGCTCACAACGATATCAGAGCAGGCACAGGTGAATGGAGCCGCTACAGCAGATTCAGGTCGGCGGATTCGTGCGCTAAAGAACCGCTTTGGTGGCTTGCGCGGGGAGTGGGAAGGCGCGGAGCGCAGTCGTGGACGCATTGAGCGGTGGGAGCAGGAAGGATCAGATCTCAATTGCAGGAGGGTTGCAGAGGAGCATTTGATTGCATTCCAACTGGCCATAGATGAGGCAGGGGTTAAGACGCAGGCGATCATGGCGCGGTAGATGATGATATAGAACGGACTTGACTAGGCTAGAGGATCGCTACATATCTAATTCCATTCACTCACTCGTACTATATTATACCAGCAGATCATTTATATCTTGTAGAACCGACTGGACCGACATCGGTTACATGTTGAAGACCAAAAGTCACGCGGACATATTTCAAGTACCGGTCCATGGACCATGGACAACCCAAAGCCCGCAAGTCACGCGACGGAGTAACTATCCCTTCCTTATGTCGGGATATAATCGCTCGTGCAGTGCAAAGTCTTGGCTTTCACCGTTGCTCGTGCTCGACCGCCTCAAGTCTGAGGCCTGGCACACTTTCAGTGCTTCCAGTTACGAGCGAGCCCCAAGGATTATCGTGCGCCACTAACAGGTCCGCAAATACGCGGCTTTCGAATTTGTCAGCCATGTCTATGCAAGTCTTTTGTTACTCGGACAAGCTCTCCAGGGTGCTCTTCAGTCAACGACTCGGATAAGACTTTTCATACGAGCATTCCATCAGCCCCGAGCTTTGGCTAAAGCAAAAGGCTGCGAAATGTGGGACTATCTGGTGCGTCAGGGCACAAACTGCCTGATGCAGGGACGCTGAGTCGCTGACCAAAGGCTCGCAAATTTTGGCTTAGCCTCTGAATTAGTCTCCCAGACGACAGGCGTTCCTTCTAATTCAGCCTCTGGATGTAATTTTGCAAGACTGAAAGTGTTGAAAACCCCAGGTCAGTGCAGGCCTGGAGGTTGGCATTGGTCTGTCGACCCAACCTTTGGAGGAGACACCTTGCTACCGACATACTCTGCCCTCGTCGGTAATTTCACTCTTCTATCAGCCTTCTGGATTGCACTATTTTGGGGGCATTTCTGATTCTCTATCAGCATATCCTCGATGGGGACATTTCTAAGCCAATATCCAAGTCGTTATGCCCCGACGCCTCATGTCAGGTAGACCAAGTTTAACAGGAAGACTACTTCTGCGGCATCATGGAGTTTTCTGCCACTGCCAGTCAATTATCACGTCTTACCTATCCTTTTTTTCAGCGGGGGCTGATGTGCTGTAGTACCTTCGTTCTGCCCACTCTGCAGAGGGTGCGAACTCCACAATGCGGAACTTGTACTCGGACGAAAGTGCTTTCAAATCCCTCAATGGAACCATGTTCGTGATGACCTACGACTGGTCCAGCGGACACCTCACATACACCTATCTTCTCGGGCTTTTCACGGTCATCTGGGCTGTCACTGTTTCAGCCGCAGCGTACATTCTGATCCGGGAACGTACTCACTCGGGTCCCTTATTTGATGCATCGAACCCGGTTCATCTCATGATGGCATCTTCGGCAGGAGGACTGTGAAACCTTACAGGGTTCGAAAATGACGGTGTTAAGAGTAATGAACAGGTACTGGTGCGCCTCCTGGACGACCATGGTGTAGCGCACGGTGATGCAGCGAGAGAGGAGAATTTCGTTCGATCTAGCGGATATAAGGTGCGGTTCACAATTGAATCGGATAAGGAGGCAGCGATTCCAGGGTAAGCTGCCGGGTATATGCCATTCCACAAAGTCCACACAAAATAGAAGCATATCTTGAGCTTGGAGCGTCGTCCACCTGCGTGTGACTTAAGCCGGCTATCTGCTGCGTCCCATAATGGCTTTCGGCAAGTCAGTCACAATTTTTCCACAGTTCTGCTCTATCTCTTTCAACATGTTACCAAGTCCCCACATTCAACAATTCAGTGCACTCCACAGTACTTTTTCCGTTACCGCAAGTATTACGACCGACCTGTGTCATCGTGACGGGTGCTTGAAGTGCACGCGCCAGGGGACAGTCTGATAGATGAGATCGGAAGTACTAGCAGATTGGCATCGGACATGATCCGTGCGATCAACGAGGCAACAAGAGCGGGAAAGTCTATGCCCAGCGATTCTGTCATTGGCAATGATGTGCCGGACCTGGCTTGGGGCTTCAGAGGGCTCGCGCCTAGTCAAACCTTACCCGGGCCAGGCCCCTATTACCCTATCATGGGCCTGGCCCAGTCCATCGGTATGTGGCCAGCACCGCTTGTCACATTTACGGGTGAGCGTCAGCAACAATGCCATGTCGGCACGATGTCAGTCAACTCACGGTAAGTATTTTTCTAGCTCTCGTTCAGACCAATTTGGGATGGAATGACAGGGTTTGATGTGGATTCAGGACGGGTGCGCTCAAGAACTCAGGGTGTATGTGTGTTATCCCTTTGCACAGGAGTATGTATGGTAATCCCTGTCAAATTGAGATGCCAAAACATTACGGGTTGGATTCTCGTGTCCCGCATGTTTTAAATGCGGTAAATGGTGTGTCCCATACATCTCTTATAAATACTGGTCATTGACTTGAACTTCCCAATCATCCTGCGAATTTTCTCCATGGATCTGCAGAGGCTTCTGTTAGTGTCCACGATATTCACCTCGACTTTCATATTCTCTCTATGCTGGGGGTTCATCCTCTACTTATGGCATCGAAAATATGTCATTCTCCGCGACCCCATCGTCATGCTCATCGCACAATATCCTACTGTACTCACCCTTATATTCACTGTGATATCCACAATTCTGTCGGTAACCATCACAGCGTAAGTTCGGATAGCTGGTGTACGAACTTGGCTGACATCCGAGTACATCGGCATTGCAGTCTTTTCTCGATCGCTGTCAAGCAGGCACTTAGCCATTATATCACTCAGCCAATATCACTAGGCAATCTTCACACCGCGATAGCCCTCACGAGACCTCAACCTCTTCTTCGATGGAACAACCGCCGACTATCTCTTATCACGTTGGTTATCGTCGGTTTGATTGCACTCCTTAATTCAAGGTTTGAAATTATTCTTATGAGCGTCGCAGCCGACTCACGACCTATCATAGCTGGACGACATTGCTGTTGCCAACACGCCTTACAAATCCGGTATACATCGAAGGTAAAGATCTGGACCTCGGAAGCAGCGCCTTCGATGCAAAACTAGGTCATGACTTTTACTACACAGGTAGCCAATGTAAGTACGGTATATCACTATTTCTTGGCTAGCTGTCAATAACTCTATCATAGCATTTAAGGCTTTCATTAACCTCGTGGGGATGATGTCACCCATGAGCGGGGCTTCAGCGACACGTTCGGCTGTTGCAGGCGGAAATAACAGTGTCTTTGCCTTCAATGGTGTTTCATATAGCAAATCTACCAGTGCGCTCTGATATTACAGCATATCTGTATCAGGGACTCATTCTGTCCCAAGGTGGGATTCTTCCAGCGGTCGAAGAATTTGCAGGCGCATCATTGGCCAGTGGTAATATCGGTCTTGATTACTACGGTGGAAAAGTCGCTATCAATACTACATCGACCCTCAATCCCGAATATTTCGGGCTCTCTAGAGATTATACCGTGACACAACAGGGTCTTTCAGCGAGCATCACGTGTCGTGCCCTCGACCCAAACGACCCTCAGTACTCGATGAGCCTTCAAGTCAACGATTCTGCTGTCGAAACCTATGGGGTTATGTTTTGGAATATGACAGCAACATGTCCTCTTGGTCGTACGTCTGCATGGCGTACCCGTATCGATGTAGTCTGATGTTGCTTGTCAGAAACTCATACCATCTGGCAGACTATACCATTACAGCCTGAGAACGGGAACTCTACTCCTGGCTTGCTAGGAATTCTTGTTTGTCCCAATCCGACCTTGGGTCCAACCACGAACGCCACCTCCTTCGGTATGTGAGTTCAACTCGGGAAGTGCCAATGTTGATCCTAGCTTCCACCATAGACATCTTCTTACAGGGCGAAGCGGGATACAATTTCTTGAATACAACAGTCTGCAATGTTGCCCCGTATGTGGCCTCATTCGATGTGACATACAACAATGGAAATATCTCTATCGATCAGCCTCGTAGCGTCCAGCCATTTCAGCACAACAGCCTGAATGTCACCGCCGTCATAATGATGGTGATGTGGGAGCTGTCTCTATATAGTCAGACTCCATACGACAATCCTTTAGGGCAGCTGCTACAGCTTAATGGAAACAACCTGGCGACGCGCTCGGTGTATGAGGTACTGGTAAGTAACTTCTGCTATGTTTAGTCAGGGTAGACTACGCTTTCTTACGAGTTTAACAGCAAGACTACTTCCGTGGCGTAGTAGAATTTTCTGCCACTGTGAGTCGATTATCACGTCTTACCTATCCTTTTTTCAGCGGGGGCTGACGTTCTTTAGTACCTTCGTTCTGCCTACTCTGCAGAAGGTGCTGCCACCGCGATGTCGACCTTGTACTCTGACCAAAGTGCTTTCACATCCCTGAACGGAACCATGTTCGTGTCGACCTACGGCTGGTATATCGGACGCCCCACATACGCCTATGTTATTGGGGTTTTCACGGTAATTTGGGCCATCACTGTTTCAGCTGCGGGATACGGTCTGATCCAGGGACGTTCTCGCTCGCGTCCCTTATTTGATGCATCGAACCCGGTCCATCTCATGATGGCATCTTCGGCGGGAGGACTGGAAAACATCGCAGGTTTTCACGCTGACAGTGCTCAGAATAATGAACATGTACGAGTGCGCCTCTTAGACGACCAAGGTGTGGCGCATGGTAATGCAGCCGAAGAGGGGAAGTCCGTTCGAGCTAGTGGGTCTAGAATGTGGTTCACAATTGAACCGGACAAGGAGGCAAGGATTCCGAAGTAGGCTGCTGGGTATATGCCATTCCATACAATACACATGTACAACATATAATCTTACTATGATGACCTTGGAGTCATCCAACCTGCGCGCGCTTCCCATAACAATGGCTTTCGGAAATCCACTAACTATTTTACCTCTCTCAACACAACTCTGCTCCATGCTGCAAAGTCCCCACATTCAACAATATAATGCACTCCACAGTACTTTCTCCAGACCGCAAGCATGCGACCGACCTGCCTCATCATGTATGAATGCGGCATTGCCAACATATGTGGACGCGCAAAATATAATTATTATTTGTCACATCCCTGGTCCCAGGAGAACTGCAATGAGTACTCTATCATGTACATGTCTGTTCCGAAGGGACTCATCAAGAATGCATGCCTTGTCGTGCGCCGGCGCTACGTCGAGGTTTGCGTTAATAACACGACGAGCCAACTCGGAGATAGTCTCAGCGCATCCCGAGCTATCGCAGACTTCTGAACAGTATTCATCCAGGGATGAGACCACGCCAAATGGCGCACACTCTGGCTCATGAACTCGGTTTTGTACCAATGTCTGAGGCCGGAGGCGGGTTGCGAATGTTTAGGAAGGACTTTAGGATCGTGCAAAAGGAATTGATGATGATGACCGTATACATGGAGATGAGGAAGTTTGGCAGATAGATCGGAAGTCGCCTAGGAGATTAGATGAGAGGTTCGAATTTGGCGGATGAGCTGGGTGGGTGTAGGGGCACTGATGAGGATGCCGACGAAAATGTTGAAGAAAGCCTAGATGGGTACCATGGCAATAATTCACCTTTACCAAGAAATGAGAGCAGGACGCCATGGATATTCTTGCACAAATTTCGCCTCGACAGATCACTTCCTCGCACACTTACGCGCCGTCAATGCCCTACCTACTTTGTCCCACACGTACCCTCAACGCTGCTGCAAGCGCACATGTTTCTGGAAAGGCTTGCGTCAGACACGATCCGTGCAATTAACGATGCCACAAGAGTGTCCGAAAGTCGAGTGCGCAAATTTCGCCGGATTTCGACCGAGGTCGGCAGGAATGAGCCTTTGTGAGCTGAATGACACTGACGAGGGCGAGAGCGAACCTGGGCTGATGAAGCTAGATACCGTCGCTGAGGTAGACGAGCTTAAACCGTCTTATGCGCCATCCCTACCGTCGTCAGCCTTCGTTCGCTTCACCCTAATCGTTCAGTGCTGCTGCCGCACCTGGTGCAACTGTGAACAACACACAGCGCCGCTGTTTTCGTAGCTTCTAACACTATCAGAGCAGATACATGTGAACGGAGCTGCTGCTGCTGATTCTGGTTGGTGAATTTGTGCGCTAAAGAACCGCTTTGGTGAGTTGCGCGGGGAGTGGGAAGGCGCGGAGAGCAGCCGTGGTGACGGCTTCAGCGGTGGGAGCAGAAACTGAGCAGATCTCAATCGCAGGAGGGTTGCGGAGGAGTGTGTGATTGAATTCAAACAGGCCATAGATGAGGCAGGGCTAAAGACACTGTACAGGTGATCATGATGTGGTAGATGATATAAAATGGACTTGACTAGGCTGGAGTATGGAAAGCCAGACAACCGTGCTCGTGCATGGGTTCTCCCGACACACCATATAAGGCAGATAGGACCTTGAACACCCTGTCTCAGATCTTACTCGAATCAGATAGGTGTCACCAAAGTTGAGTCCGTGTTGCAAGACTGTGCGGAATTCAATGTTCTGACATGTTACATGTAGCAATTTGACCTATGCTATCTGACGGGCAATTGCAAGAGGGTGTTCTTTGGTCGGATGACATGGTAGTACTTACTAGGAATGTTTGGCAAAGGATCTGGTATGACTGCTAATAAGTAGAGAGGGTCTGACTCGGACGAGTTTGCCATGTTTGTTATATTGAGGTGTCCCGTAGAAGCATATACCCCATAATATTGGTGCGTCCGGAGAAACATGCACGAGACAAATTGAGCACGGTTGTCTGGCTTTCCATACTGGAGGATCGGTACATATTCATATATATATAATCCCACTCACTCACTCCGAGTCGTAGTAGCTATAATATTAGTCGTGTAAGGCCATCTGTGGCAGAGCTCGCTACCTTTTGGTCCAGACGGTCGAATGAAAATGTGAATGTGATCATTGCGTGTGTTCTCGTGGTTTTTTTGGCCCCCGCTTTCCGCCCAGTACTGGTGTGGAACCGAGATTAAGTAGGGTGATGCAGGATGATTCTGATGAAGGGTGCTTTTCATACTCCCAAGTTGCAATTTAGAATTCTGATCTTATCTCAATCCAGCAAATTTGCTGTAGTCCAAATGACTACTAGCATGCATGCAGGTTTCCTTATGCTGCTGTCCGCATGCACCGTGACATGTGGCTCGAACAACCGCCACTGCCAGTGCCTGCATTCAAGTGTGTTGTCCGATTTGTCATGCTGCATGTTGCCTCTAAGCGCTTTGAACCTTGAACGTTTGAACCTCCATCAGACGCCTACTATAACTAATCTATTCTGGAGCCGAGATTTGGCTCAAGCTACTATTGGTTACCACCAGCTCGCAGAATGGTCACATTGGCCGATTCGCTTTTCATACCGTCAAATCGATTTAAAAAGTTACCAGATGAGTCTCAATCTGGCAAAACCACCCCTTCTACTGCATTTCATCCAAATGACCACTAGTATGCATGCAGGCCTTATGCTGTTGTCCACGAGTGTTGGAAACGTAATTTAGACATTGCCTTTCGACGAAGTCACTCCCTGACTGGTTCAAACAGCTTCTTCTAGGCTTGCCAGTGGCTGCCACTGGTGGCATGCCAGGGTGCATGCCGTTGTCCACGGCATAAACCCTCATGGTAAGCATACTGTCTAGCACTCCTTCAATGACAATCCTCTCTGGGATGCAATGTCAGGGTTTGACTTGCCTTCTATCTATCCAGCGTCCACAATGAGCGCTCGCCCCTACTTTGCACATGAGTACGTATTCTCCACTGTATATTGAAAATGCCCCTCGCATTCAGATGACTGAAGGGCCAGATTCTCGCACGATTTTATCTGTGCGGAGTGCCATTCGCTCCTTATAACCACTGGTCATTGATGCGAATTCGAGCTTCCCAACCCACCTGCGCATATTTTTCGATGGCCGTGCAGAAGCTTCTGTTGGTGTTGTCAATCTTTATCTCGACTTGTTTGTTCGCTCTTTGTTGGGCGTTCATGATTATAGTTTGGCATCAAGAATATGTGATTCTCCGCGACTCTGATGTCATCCTCATCACAAGATATCCTACTGTACTCACCCTTCTATCCACCGTGATATCCACGATTCTGTCAGTAATCACCACGGCGTAAGTACAGATAGCTGGTGCACTTAGGGCTTCGCTGATATCTGCATGGGCATTGCAGTCTTTTCTCAATCGCTGTCAAAAACGCACTTAGCCATTATATTACTCGGCCAATATCGCTGGTCAAATTTCACACCGCAATAGCTCTCTCCAGACCTCAACCTCTTCTTCGATGGAACCACCGCGTACTCTCACTTTTCACTCTGGTTATCGTTGGTTTGATCACGCTCCTCAATTCAAGGTTTGGAACTATGCCTGTGAGCGCTGCAATTAATTCATAACCTATCACAGCTGGACGACATTATTGTTACCAACACGTCTGCTGTGGCCTGTACCAATCGAAGGCAGAGATCTGGATCTCGCAAGCCCCGCCTTCGATGCGAAACTGGGTCTTGACATGGCCATTCCAAGATGTAAGCCATGTTTGTATATCGTGACTGGATAACCAATGACTCCATCATAGCGTACACAAATGTTTACAATATTCTCGACATTATGGCGCCCATGAGCGGCGCTTCAGCCACACGTTTGGCTGTCGCAGGCGGAGATAACAGTATCTTCGCATTCAATGGTGTCTCATACAGTAAATCGAGTAGTGCGCCTCATGCAACAATGTACCCGGATTGGTAACTGATATCTCTCTCAGGTGGCATTATTCCAGCGGTCCGAGATTTCGCAGGCACCTCATTAACCCCTGGTGGTTTTGGCCTTCAGTACTACGGCGGAAAAGTGGCTGTCAATACCTCGCTAGTCAATAAAGAACATGGGGTCCGTTCCGGGCTTGCTAGAAATTATACCATGACACAACAGGGCCTTTCCGCGAATATTACTTGTGGTGTCCCAGACCCAAATGAGTACTCGCTGAGTGTTGTTTATAGTCCTTCCTCCACCTTCGGATCAACAACCATAACTTGGGAATGGGCAGTATATTGTCCTCTTGGCAGTACGTCTGCACTGCACACCTGTATCTGACGCGGCTTGATGTTGCTTGTTAGTGGGTGTCAACTATTGGGCGACAAAAAAATTCTCGAATCTTGACGACTCTGATGGCCTTCTTGGGATCGTTGTTTGTCCTGCTCCGTTTGCGAACGTCACCTCCTTTGGTAAGTAAACCCAATTTTGGAACTGCCGATGTTGATCCTAGCTCCCACCTTAGATATCTTCTTGCAGGGATACGCGGCATATAGTTTCTTGAATGCAACGGTCTGCAAGGTTGCACCATATGTGGCTTCATTCGATATGACATACAACAATGGAAACATCTCTATCAATCAGCCCCGTAATATCCAGCTACTCCAGAACCACAGTATGAATGTCACCTCCTTTATATCGAGCGTAGTGGAGGAGCTATCCATCTCCACCCAGACAGCATATAATAATCCTTTGGGGGAGTTGCTACGGCTTAACAGAGTAGACAACACAAGCTCAATGAATGAAATACTGGTTAGCAACTTTTTCAGTTTAAGCGGTATACAAGCTTTTTACTCACGAGTTTCACAGGAATATTACTTCCGCGGGGTTGTAGAGTTTTCTGCTACAGTGAGTGACTTATCATGTCTTACATCCTTTGTAGGCTTATGCGCTGTAGTACCTTCGTTCTGCATACCTTGCAGAAGGCGCAGCCACCGCAATGTCGGACTTGTACTCAGACGAAAGTGCTTTCAAATCCCTGAATGGAACCATGTTTGTGACAACCTACGGCTGGTACAGTGGACGCCTTACATACATCTATATTATCGGCGTCTTCACGGTCATCTGGGCGGTCACTGTTTCAGCTGCGGCGTACAGTCTAATTCAGGAACGCACTCACCCTCGCATCGGTCCCTTATTTGATGCGTCGAACCCAGTCCATCTCATGATGGCATCTTCGGCGGGTGGACTAGAAGCGCTAGCAGGGTTTGAAAATGATGGCGGTATGATGAACGAACGTGTACGGATCCGTTTCCTAGATAGTCGGGGTGTGGCGCCTGGTGATGCCGTGGAAGAGGATAAATCCGCTCGGCCTACCAGATCGTCAATGCGGTTTGAGATTGTGCCGGATCCAGATGACGAGGGTGGCAAAGGTTTCTAGGATATTGACTGACCACGTGGCTGTGTCGTGCCACACTGCAATTTCAAACGAGTTGGATGTTGCAACGTTGAGCGTCATGCATTCATGTCTCAGACTCACTTCAAGAACTGAGGAAACTTGATGATGATTGAGTGAAGACCACGATGTGGATGAAGTAGGTACCAGAAGAAAAGTTTCGGGGTTGTGCAAGTTGTACACCTTTACTGCATACTTAGTATACTATACTAAGTATGCAGTAAGCACCAGGGGCACTAGACCCTTTTTAATGCGGGGAAGAGACAAGAGCGGAAGTAGTAGGCTTGAGGCACCTACGGGGACTAAAATCAGCATATGTACAAGAATGTAAGGATGTTAAGAAGGAAGGCGACATACCCAATGCACCCTTCAACCCACTGATTGCATTGGCACTCCATAGGAACAAGAGAGCGCTACACCGAGGTTTGTGTCAACATGACGAACCAACTCGAAGATACTCGGCGCATCCAGGGCCAATGGGGTCATGTGAACCCTAGATCAGACCATGCCAAATAGTGTACACTCTCTGGCTCATGAACTTGCTGTTGCACTGATCCGGGCCTGAGGCCTGAGCAGTACCCATGCTTCCAATTACTAGTAGCGAGCAAGCCTCGAGGAATACTCCCGTCAGCCATGTCTTCGATTGGCGGCAAACCATTTACCGAATAGGGGTAAGGCTTTAAGTACTCTTCGGTCAGTGACTCGGATAGTAATTTTCATACCCTGTTATCAATAATACACAAAGAAAGATTCGTTCCCTTCTCCGACTCGGACACAGTCTGAGCAGGGTCCAACCTTTACGTCAGTCACGGTGCGTTTCTGAAGATAGAGAGCCGATCTATTTCTAACAGGTCAGCATCGGATCATCACCATGGATCTGAGGGTACCAGAAATCGGTTTTTTTTCTGCTCTGGTCCGAATTCGCAAGGGGGCTACTGAGTCGGTCTGGATGGTAAGGAGTCCCGAAAACGAATCGATAACGATGAACGATGAACGATTTTCATTGGCTAACTACGCTACTGATGTAACTCAGGTACCACGACTGCGGGCGCGCGCTTATGTAAGCGCCCACGCCTGCCTGGCCCTGCCAGCTGTTGCTTGGAATACATCATATTCTAAAACAACGGATTTCTTGATGCTGAGGTCCGACATCGGGAAGGTCCTTCATACATGTTACAGTGTTCTGGTTCATGGTTTTTTTTGCCCGCGCTTTCTTCCCACTGCTCAGTGTGGAGCCGAGATTATCAAGGTGCTTTTCACACTCTCAAGCAATTTAGAAGGTTCGATGCGCATCGGTAAGGTCTGGATGATCAGAATGTCTGATCTTATCTCAATCCAGCAGAGCTGTCTAGTCCAAATGACTACTAGTGTGCATGCAGGTCTCCTTATGCTGTACATGAATGTTGGAAACGTAATTTGGAAACTGATAGGCTCCAATTGGTGGGTCCTCCTTGGCTGCAGTGCCATGTGGCTCAAACAAGCTGCCACCCCGCCACTGGTGGCAGCATCGGATATCAATATTAAATGTCGGTACAATGTGGCAACTCAGCCTATCACTGGCAGGAAAAGTGGCAGTAAGCACATTGTCTTCTAGGAACGTTCATTCAGACATTGACAATTCTCTTTTTTGGTTTAACTTCATTCGAGTTCTACATCTAGCCTACGTCCACAACGTCTTTTACCCATGTATTTTCGTCATGTTTTCGTTTTTTTTTTTTGCCTCCGCTAAGCGCTTCGAATCTCCGCCAGGCGCCTACCTCCTATATCTGGAGCCGATCGAAGCAGCTTGAATCAAAACGTTTGCAGCTAGGTGCTTTTCAAGTCAAATTAGAAAGTTGGATGGTAAGGCGATGATGAGGATATATCTGCATGACCAAGATATTAGATATCTCAATCTGGCAAACCCTTCTACTGCATTTCATTCAAGTGATCACTAGTATGCATATGCCGTTGTCCATGAATGTTGGAAACGTAATTTGGATGTGAGCCTTCAAGGTCACTCCTGACTGGCCCGAACAAGTTCGAATTTCTAGGCCTGCAAGTGGCTGCCACGGGTGCCAGCCTATTATCAGCACGTGGGTGGCATGCCACTGATCGCAACATAGACACTCATGGTAAGCATATCGTCTAGTTTTCGTAATCACTTACAATCGTCTTGAAAACGCCTGTCGCGTTCAGTTGTGACGGGCCAGATTCTCGCACGATTTACGCGCAGTGTGGTGTGCCACTCGCTCCTTATAGCCACGGGCTATTAACTCGAACTTGAACTTCCCAACCCACCTGCGCATAGTTTTCGATGGCCGCACAGAAGCGTATGTTGATATCGACAATCTTCATCTCGACTTGTATATTCGCTTTTTGTTGGGCGTTCATGATTATAGTTTGGTATCAAGAATATGTGATTCTCCGCGACTCCGACGTCATCCTCATCACAAGATATCCTACTGTACTCACCCTTATATCCACCGTGATATCCACAATTCTGTCGGTAATCACCACGGCGTAAGTTCAGATAGCCGGTCACTTAGTGATTCGCTGACATTGGTATCGGCATCGCAGTCTTTTCTCATTCGCTGTCAAAATCGCGATCAGCCATTATATTACTCGGCCAACATCACTGGTCGAACTTCATACCGCAATAGCTCTCACCAAACCTCAACCTTTTCTTCGATGGGACCACCACAGACTCTCACTTTTCACGTTAATCATCGTTGGTTTGATTATGCTCCTTAATTCGAGGTTTGAAATCATGCTCGCGAGTGTCACACCTGACTCATAACCTGTCGCAGCTGGACGACATTACTATTGCCGACACTCCTTGTGTGGCCTGTATTGATCGAAGGCAAAGATCTGGACCTCGGAAGCAGTGCCTTCGATGCGAAACTAGGTCTTGACAACACCCTGCCGGGATGTAAGGACTGTATATCATTGTTCATTGAGTGGTACCCGTTGATAATTCTGCCATAGTACGCGCGAATGCTTACAACACCCTCAATATTATGGCGCCAATGAGCGGGACTTCAGCCACAAGTCTGGCTGTTGCAGGTGGAGGTGACAGTGTCTTCGCCTTCAATGGTGTCTCATACAGCAAATCTAGTAGTACGTGCTGATGTAACATCGTACCCGGTTAGTATCACATTCTGTTCTCAGGCGGCATCGTTCCAGCGGTCGAAGATTTTGCAGGCACGACATTGGCCCCTGGTGGTATTGGCCTTGGGTATTATGGTGGAAAAGTTGCGGTCAATACATCGGTCGTCAATGAAGAACACTGGGGCCGTTCTGGACTCGCTAGAAATTATACTGTGACACAACAGGGTCTTTCGGCGAATATTACCTGCAATTACCTTGACCCAAGCGAGTTCTCGCTGAGGTTTCATAATATTACTTCGCCGGCCTTTGGATCAGCAATCACAACTTGGGAATGGATAGCTTATTGTCCTTCCGGCAGTACGTCCGCACGGTCCACTTGTATCTGACGCGGCCTGATGTTATTTGTTAGCGGGCGCCGGCTATTGGACGACGGAGGCCTTCTCGCAGTTCTACAATACTGTTGGCCTTCTCGGTATTGTTGTCTGTCCCCCTCCGGGATTCGTGGATGCCACCTCCTTCGGTAAGCGAGCCCAACTTGAGAAGTGCGAATGTTGATCGTAGCTACCACCTTAGACATTGTCCTGCAAGGTATGGGGCAATATGATTTCTTGAATGCAAGAGCCTGCAAGGTAACGCCATATGTGGCTTCGTTCGACGTGACATACAGCCAGGGAATGATCTCCGTCGATGAACCTCGTAACATCCAGCCACTCCAGAACAACAGCATGAATGTCACCGCCTTCATATCAAACGTAGTGCAGGAGCTGTCTATCTCTAGTCAGACGACGTACAATAATCCTTTGGGGGAGTTGCTACAGCTTAGCATATTAGACCGCACGAGTTCGGTGAATGAAATTTTGGTGAGCAGCTTTTGCTACATTTAGAACAGCAGACAAGTTTTCTTACTTGCGAGTTTTCACAGGAAAACTACTTCCGTGGCGTCGTAGAGTTTTCTGCTACAGTGAGTGAATTGTCATGTCTTACATCCTTTTTATGCTTATGCACTGTAGTACCTTCGTTCCGCCTACCTTGCAGAAGGCGCGGCCACCAAGATGCCGAACTTGTACTCGGACGAAAGTGTTTTCAAATCCCTGAATGGAACCAAGTTTATAACGACCTACGGCTGGTACAGTGGACACCTTACATACATCTATATTATCGGCGTCTTCACGGTCATCTGGGCGGTCACTGTTTCAGCTGCGGCGTACAGTCTGATTCAGGAACGTACTCACCCACGCACAGGTCCCATTTTTGATGCGTCGAACCCAGTCCATCTCATGATGGCATCTTCGGCTGGGGGACTAGAAACGCTGGCAGGGTTTGAAAATGAAGGAGTAATGATAAATGAACGCACACGAGTGCGTTTCCTAGATGGTCGGGGTGTGACGCCTGGTGATGCAGTGGGAGAGACGACGTCCGCTCTGCCTACCAGATCGACAATGCGGTTCGAAATTGTACCGAAGATTCCTAGGTAAGCAGCCTACGGCTGCTGGGTATATCGTGCTATGATACCTTTCACGTGTATTACTACCATGACGCTCTGTTCATTGATAAATGTGTGGCTGTGCCATGGCATGATAGTTGAGCGCTAAGCACTGAGTATCGTGAGGCTTATTTGGAGTACAGGCAAGGGCTGATGAAACGTGATGATAATTGATTGAAGACCACGCTATAGATACTAGGAGATAGCCTGATTTCACTAGTTGCGCAAGTTGTACACCTTTGTGCCATAGTATACACCCGCAGCACTGCTCGTTGCAGCGAGCACAAGGGGCACCGGACCCTTGGTAATGCGGGGAAGAGATGAGAGCAGAAGCAGGGCCGAGGCACCTACGAAGATAAAAGTCAGTACATGTGTAAGGATGTGAGGATTTTAAGGTACCCAAGGCGCCCTCCAACCCATTTGGCGCGCCTTTCCTGATGACATCTGCACTCCACAGGAACAACAGACCCACGCTAGAGTATATGAGTTAGGAAAAACACATTTTTCTGATGCTAGAGAACGACTGACCCAACACCAGCGACAAGTGAAGGAACCGAACGGGTTTTTGCATACCCAGTAATGCCGCCGACGATGCAGAGGCCGCCCATGGTGTATGCAGGGTAGGCAGACTGGGTATACTTGTAGTGAGTGATGATTCTATACAAACAAAATAAAATCTTACCATTGTGTACGTGGAGAAGGTGATAGGGTGGGTTTACAGTCGTCGAAGCAATTGCAACGTTTTACCCCGCATCGAAAGTGTCAGCAATTTCCGACTCCGCGGCATTATCTTCAATATTGATGTAAAATAAATAATATATTCACCTGGACTATGGACGCTCAGCTTCTCGCACCGCTCACGCAACTCACTGCTCTTTCCCAATCACTCTTCCTTTCGTTATCTCAGCAGCCTTCACAAAAACAAGTTCCACCACCTCCTCTAAGCTCATTCGCAGCCGTCGATGCTGAGCTGCAAACTGCACTGACAACAGTGTCGGCACATCAGCGCCGACAGGCACGAATTGTCGCGTTACAGCAGGAACTATTGGAGGTGGATGCTCGATGGCGCACTGTGTGTGAGGCACTGGAAGAGGGGAGGAAGGTATTGGAAGAGATCGTGAGGGAGGGTGATGAGCGTGTCGAATGCATAAGAAAGGCGAAGGAGGGTTCGTAGTCTATATTTTGTTTTATTTTATTTTTCCTGTTGACATTGAACTCGTGTATACATGAAGCCGCGATCCCTTATCCTGAATTGCTCGCATATGCACAAAGCCTTAGCGCTTTTACGAGCGCGCCTCCAGGCTTGACTATGCCCGAGCCAGGTGCCGTAGGTCCTGTGCCTTTATTCTTCCCGCCATTCCCGAATGAGGAGAAGATGCGCCGCGGCCGGCTGAATGTGGAGCGTCCGTTGGGCGGTCTCGGGGAGAACCATAGCGTGAGGGGTGAGTGGTTCTTTGATAACGAGCGTATTCTACCAGTTGTGGGGCTTTGTCTGCCCGTGATTGTGTTTTGTGCCTGTTTCTCGCTCCCATCATTATTATCTCACAAACAACAATTCTGCGTATCTCATTCCGTCCCCTGTAAAATATTTTTCCTTCCGTACCTTCAATTAAACTCAAGCTAACGCATGCGCAGCACCAGAGCCCTCGCCCCCACCTGTCCAGACACGCGAGCGCCCAGGCGTGAACCCTTACCGCCACGATACGCGCCCACAGCTGGCCGTGTTCGACCTCGATCTTGACCTCAATCCAGATCTATGATCTCAATTGTGTCGCTGGGAGATCTTGTTAGGCACTGCTGGTGAGCCCTGTCTTGATCGCCCTGGTGTTTTCTCTAACCTGGGTAACAATAGCGCGGTACGACATCGGGGACAAGATTGATTGCGCAAATTCGAGGTGGCAGTCCCTTGTAACGGCACAACCAAACAGTTGTCTCAATTAACAGCCAGGGAGGCGCGCAGTTTTGTAAGATTGTGAGACAGAAGACTGCCAACATGTATCCCCTCAGTCTGTGAATAGTTGCAGCATTTATAAGACTGCTGAACATGATATGCCTGTCATGCCCAATGCCAGACGCTAATTTACCAAAGCTGACTTCTAACTATTACCAATACTTCGGTACACACTCGGTTTTCAAGTCCTTAGTCCATGCGTAAGATGTTATGATATATGGGGCAAATGTGGGGTATAAGAAAAGTTAGTTTCCTTCCAAGTTCCTTCACTGCCCCTCGATGATTCCAAATAATTAAAGCAATGCCAATAGATACTAGTTCATCAGTCCTGCAAATGCATGAATGATCTACAAAGCGTGGCCACATGCACTTGGAGGGATGTCAGGAAGATTCGCGTGTCACGATGCAGCACCCAAGCTTACCGCAGGGTATGACATAGTAAGACATGCCATATCAACATTAGTTGTCTGCCTCTTTTGTCTTGCGAAGAATTTCTAGCGCTACCGACTTCGCCTCCATCAGGGAGGCTACCTTTGAGCCTTCGATAGACATTTCCTGTAGATCTCCATCCATAACTAGCGGTGCTACAGGCATGGGTGCAGACTTGGACCGTTTGACCATTTTAGCTAGCAACTCCGTTACACCACCTATACTCCGCCTCTGTCTGCGGTGCTCCTCATCGGCCCGGATCTTGGCCTCTTCAAACTGGCGACCCCACATGACAAGTTGTCTGCGAAAGCCAATGTTGGGGGCAACTATTCCACGCTTTGCTTGGACACGCTTAATGGACTCCAAAGCGCGCATTGGCGTCGTTGCGACGAGATAAGCGCATATCAAGATAGGCGATCTCGAGATCCCCTGGAAACAGTGGACCTGCGAGAGGTGCCTCGGTTGGTTCCTACGAAGTTAAAGCTTAGCAATCCAAGGCGTACCAAAACCTTTGCGTCTTCCTTATCCAGCGCCTCCTTGATAAACTCTACGACGGGATCGAACCATCCGCAAATCTGCTCTTCAGCTGAGTCACGCACGGGAACGTGCAGGACCTGGACATGAGGGGGAAACACGCCTGTGATATCAAATTCGATAGCAGATACGACGTGCGTGACGCCGAGGCGTGCGAGGTTGCCTGGTGTGCGGGCAGTGTGGTAATCGGTGAGATAGAGGCGGGGAGTTATGGCTGTTGCTGCGCGTCCGTGAGAAGGATCTGCGTCGTTCCTTGAGCGCCGGGAGGTTGTCTTTTGGATGAGTGAGGACTGCCATGAGGTGGAAGGGAAGGAGATCATGATCTAGAATGGTGTGAACGAGTGGGCGGTGGCTGCGGTAACGAAACGATGAAACTCCTCCGGTCAGGGCTGTTTTTTATAGGTTCAGGTCGACTTCCGGATCAACTGGATGCCCCGATAAACCAGACCTATGGAGGTTGCTGAGCCGCCGTACTCACCAGGCAGTGCTCCCAGGACCCACACATTGCATTACATAGGCCAAAACAACCATAAACAGCACTGTCATTCAAATTTGGCAGACATAACATGGGGGGCCTGAAGGCCTGAAGATGCAGTGATGTGTGCAGGCAAGTCTCTTATTTCATAGTAATACTGCATTACTCCTTCATCTCACAGGCTGACAGGTTGTAAGCAACTCTTGATCGGAATGGCAGAAACCTCCGGCGAGTCGACGGTAAATGGTGGTCGAAGTTTGCAGACAATAGATAGCTCACGATAATGCGATGTATGTGATATGATATTTCGATAACCTAAGCCATATGTAGAAGTAGTCATGGCAGGTATTACAGCCAAGCGTGTGGCATGTCTCTGGATACCAGAGATGAAAGCGTACTGGAAGTTTGCTCGCAACTGAATCATGATGTAGCTTTTTGCTCAGCCCGTGCTTTCCGCTGATGCGTACAATCAGCACAACAAATTACGGGACTTGGAGAAGTCAACCCACCGATCCATTAAGAGCGTAAAGCGCGTTCTTGCGGAACTACGTGTGCTTGAGTGCACAGCACATATAATCAGATACCTAGAAACATACCTTGGGGTCAACCTATACAGGAAAGTGAGCCCCCAGAGCAGAGATTGAATGTATTGACAACGTACCCCCCTCAGCGACCGAGTCCGGTTGGTTTGTGGCCGCCTGATACCATTGCGGTGTGCCTTGCTGCTCTGGTTGTGGTTGGTGTGGCTTTGCAAATGTCAGTTGGATAGATGGCTACGGAATACCGAGCGCACTTTTTGGACTTGGCCATGGCGTTGACGTTGGCTTGAGGCTTGAACTCAAACGATTTCAATGTGAATATTAATGACGGCGGGGAAATCAGGTATATCGAATGATGTGGCTGAAGAACTGTCTAGTTGACTGTCCCACGGTTCGGCGAACTCCACACAAGGGCTTCCCACATCATAGTATCGACGAAACTTGGAACAAACAAATGATACCTGATGAGTTTTAATGATATCGAGCATCTCCCAATGCCCATGCTACTAGTTGACACATGTACGTTGCTGCATCGGAGTCGGCGACGAGCTTAGCGTGATATTCTCGAACGGGCATAAGACTTGAGAATATTTGC
>QFEX01000876.1:46598-60652 GCA_003316505.1 Suillus alpinus
CCCTGGCCTTGTCTACACTTAATGCAGTTGGCTTACAAGGTGTTGAAGTAAGCGCAATTTGAGTAAGCGTCAGTGTACATTTAAAAGTCGGATTAGTAATATTTGACTTACATCATTTCAAGTTCTAGGACTCGTTAAACAGTATCGTTCAAACCACCATGTCGAAACATCATCCCGGTGCGTCTCTTCTCCTGTGACCCTAAACAGAGGACTGAACAATTTTTATAGATTTGATCATGTGCAGGCGCCAGCCTGGCATTGGTGAGTACACCATAAACTAATCCAGCGGTAAAGTTGCTAATCTTATGAATACTTTAGCTATTGGCAGATTGTGCGAGAAGTGTGATGGTAAATGGTGCGCCAAGTGATGCTATCTTTCGTGTCATCAACTAATAAGCGGGGACTCAGTCCCGTCTGTGATTCATACGTCCGACCTGAAACGCTCGTCCGCATATGTGACGAGTGTAACTTTGGTACATATGGAGGACGGTGCATTATCTGTGGATCACCAGGTGCGTTACAACTGCTCGTGCGTTTAGAACATAGACAAACAGATCCTTGTAGGTATATCAGATGCATACTACTGCGCAGAGTGCACGCGGTTAGAAAAAGACAGAGATGGATGTCCGAAGATCGTGAACTTGGGTGCTAGTAGGACAGATTTATTCTACGAGAGACGCAGATTAGGTCAGTATTACATGGTTGAAAAGCTTCCTGTCAGCTGCTAACATAGTCCTTGTCCCATCCAGGCTTTAAGAAGAGTTAGTCTTATAATACGCGTACTGCATTTTTTGTGCAACTTTGTCCATCTTTATATCGGGAGCTTTGGCGCTCCAAGATGCTTGTATTACATTACATGAAGACGGGGTAGGAGTAGGTACGAAATTGATTGACTACTCCAAATGTGTAGAACATCGAGGATATATCAGTATACATCTAGCAGTACACTGGGGAAAGAATAATAGGCGGACTGTCGTTGGGGTTTTCCAGGTTTGCGAATCGCCTAAATCACCATTAGACCTCATTCCGTAAAAGCAGCAAGAACAACATACCGGAAGTGAACCATGTCGACCTTTTTCACATGTTAGTAGGTGGGTAAAGTAGGATACGGAAAACGTACAGGTGCCTTGAATACAACAAATATGTGAGTCCCGTCGTGAGTGTCAAGAGTTTCACATTCTCCGCAAAGGTCTTTCGCGCAATATGCGCAACGGTACCATGCTCCTTGAATGCGCTCCATACAGCGATCGCAGAGCGCTGTGGAGTGAACTAAATGATAGAGATACTCTGCGAACCTCCGAAGTGAGTGCGAAAGCTTATATACGGTGTGGTTGACAAACCTTGTGGATCTGCATTGGGCGCGAGGCCACCAACGGGACCTGCTGGAACCTTGTACCTGCCAACAATGTCACTAAACCGACCTCAATACATTATTACAATTCAAAGCTCACAGATTCGGAAGGAATGCGGTTGGCGACTCGAGTTGTACATGGACAGGTCTCGGTATCTTGAAAAACGAGTGCATTGGGTCATGGATGGCATATGACTTCCGCTCGCATGATTGACACTTAAAAATTGTGATGAGAGAAGTGTGTGTGATGTACTTGCGATGTGCATACCAAGCTATACGCTGTGGGAGAAGAGGGGCATGTAGCACATTGATATCGTGTACCAATTATTGGCTAGAGAGTCATCAGCCCTTCATAAGGAAGTATGGTTGCGGGGACCAAACCTGGTTGCAGCCCTTGCAGAACAGATGGTGATTCAGCGACTCGCCATTGAGCTCACTTCGAGCGTGTCTCGAGCCAACAACCGTCTGAGCATATGAAGAGTACATAGAGGCTGGTTTTGAGCGTGGCGCAGTCAAAACATGGGCTGCGTCCCTGCCCGTCCATAGATGTATGGCGTGGCGGCTGGCTGTTTGCACTTCTGTTGTTTCAAGTGGATAGGGAATCTTGAAAGAACATGAGCAAATGTGTCCGACCCTGGGAAGGATAAGAAATACCTTGATCATGATATGCGAGGATATGTGTCCCCCGTCTGAGGAGTCCAAGTTGCCTGGAAGTCCTGCAGACTCGCAATTGGAGCAAATGTCGATAGAGTTGCAGATTGCGCAGTGGAATCGGGCGCCAAGGATATCTTGTAAACAACTAGAACTCATCAGGTACTGTAATCACGTTGTCATAGGCCACCTACTGTGCACACTTGACGCCGGGATGTTTCATGGCTACAGACATAGCGGTGTGAGATGCCAGGGAACTGTTGCTGAAAACACTCACATCGTTCCTCATTGTTGTCGTTTGACATTATCATTGGCAGAGCACGTGAATATTCTGGTTCACTTCTAGACCTTAAAGGCTTCTCCGTGACTACCAGGAATGCATGTGAAGGGTGTATATCGTGTACTTGGCTGCCCAGTCAGGTATTAGCTCATTCGGCGTCGCATAAAAAGCCACTCACCTGTAGCACGCTCGACATAAATTGAATTTCTGACACGACGCACATTTATACCGTTGGTTCACGATCGCTGAATTGCATGTCGAACATTTACAGACATGCATATCATCTTGCTCTGTGAAGGTGAAGGTAAAAATATCGCTCCAAAGCATATTCCATTGAATGCTTACCCACGTCTTCCCATCCATGATGGCCCCACACCTTTTCAAAATAAGCATGTCTGAGCTGGCCTTTTTGTCTGGGGGCGGATCGACTCCACGAAGATAAATCATCTTCTGGAGATGTGGATTCTGCGCCTGATCCATTCCGCCGCTCTGTGCTTGCACAGAGCGCATGTATCACGCCAGCCGATTCGATACACCCCGAGCACAGTTCAAAGCCCATGATAGATGATTCGGACCCGTGGCAAGATCTGAAGCCTGATCGTGCACTATACAACGTCGGGCTTGATGAAGAGGAACCAGGTAAGGAAGGGAGTGGCTTATTATGTATGTGTTCACCGCGCGCCTGTGGCGACCCACTTAACGTGACAACGTCGAAGAACGTGGATGGGGAGGGTGAAGACGACAGAGGTGTGTGATGAGGAGGGGGATATGAATGGATTGGGTCCAGATCTCTGGCCTTTCCTTTGCCTAGATCAGAGTCTGAGCCGTTACGAAGCACGATGCTTGCCAGAGGCTCCTTCTCGCCACACACGGCACAGACATAACGGATGCCATCTAGCATGACTCCACAGTCTGAACAAGTAGTGAGCAAGCCTGGAGGAGGCCCTGCGGGTGCAACAAACTGGAGCACCTCTGGTGGAATGTCGGGAGCGATGGAGTAGGGAGCTGGGTCAGAGTTGGAGGAGTGTGGGTAAGAACGCTTGTATGAATCAGGGGTATCACTGGAATGATCATTATCCGCTAGTTTTTGCTGCGAAGCAATCCATGTGAGTTGCATACTGTTTGGCCGTGGGGGCGAACCACCAAAGGGATCGACGTCATACTTGACACTTAAATTGTCCTCGTAACCCGAATCATGCGTCGTAGAACTCGCACCAGTATACGAGTAGTAGTATTTTCCGCGAGGATCTCGTTCCAGCGCAAGATCACCATCCATGTTGTTAGATGGAATATGTTCGTCGGAATATGTTAATGATATTGACCTCGAATCGGATTCCGAGGGCTCAGGTGTTGCCCCGAGCATGGCTTTGATTGTGCGCGCATTTTGATCGCGCAACCACGCTGCTCCTCTGTCTTGAGCAGAACGCGCCAATGCTATGTCAACTGGTGTAGGAGAGCATGACCGATGCGAAGGGGACACGTCAGATGCTGACGCATCAGCGTGCTCCTGGAGCTTGAGCCGCTCAAATACAGCTACAGAGCTTTCTAGGAAGCGTTCCTCAGCAAAGAACTGGTGGTGGTCTGCAAATGGACCCTCATCGTGCATTGTCTGATCTTCCACCGCTGTCGAACCTCTTTGGGATGTCGAGCGACCGGTAACACTGTTCTCGGGTATAGAAGACGGGTCTTCGTGTTTGACCCAGTCATCTGAACGTGATGTTATAGGGTGCACCGTTGATCCGTTTGCGAAGCGCCAGTTGGCATCTCTCGAGCTCACTGTCACTGAATCATCATCAACTTCCCCTCCTCCGATGGACCAGCTTAATTCGCCTTCGCTCCTGTTGCGACCTTTGTATTCTTCCATACTGGCGAGACTCGATGTGTCGCTTAAGCTCGGGCCATCGTAATCGACGGTAATGTGAACACGTAGTGTGATTCGTCGACTTCCGAAGCTGCGGCCAGACAGAATTGATGCTGCAGAGGAGAGTGGAGGATCGTCAGACCCAGCCTGAAAGTATTGGATGGCTTCTGTGAGATCGGATTCTGTGGTGATGTCGGTGATTTCGCCGTCATCGTCCTTGTATGCAATCACATATGAAGTCGCGTAAAGTGAGAAGCATTGCTCAACCTGACCAACAATATGGCAAATAAGGAAAACGATATGAATGATAAGCTGTGGGATCGTAAGTACATGACCAAAGAGACGCACTCTGTTCCTCAGCAGCTCGTACGAACAGTTCCTGGCGGAAGCAAAGCTTATCCGCTTGTTCCATCTGTCGAAGGCGCACTTGACGACCAGAGGCCTATCTGGCCTAACGTGCATTGTTCTTGCAGGTTATGCCACCCTTGGCCTAAGAGAACATATGTAACCTTCCAACCAAAGGTGAGGTGCAGTGGTGCACGTTCCGCAGTCAAGTCAGTGCTCATCCCGCGCTGACCGATTCAGTAATTTGCACTGCAAAGATCCTGACAAAAAGGGAAATCCCCTATCCATTAGTTCAGATAGGCTGAAAACTATCTTCATGGTCGTGCAGGATTTCTGCCGATGGTGAGCCTCTATATGATGTACATTACAAGCAAACGGAGAACAAAGATTGTGCGCATATACAATGATGACTTATAATGCCGAAAAGTACTAGGACAAATGGAAACTGCCAACTCCTTCTTTCATCGCAGTGCGTAATTTCTCTCGCATCACCACTTTTGAACTATACTCTGGTAGCTTCAAGTAATTGACACAAGTCATGACACTTGGCAGGTAATCGTCTGCCGTAAGTGGTGGCTCGTGCGGTTTGCGAACGACAGTTAGTGGAGGGTTAAGACCACGGAACCCTTTGAGCACCTACGTCAGCCAGTCTTAAGATGAACTGCAAGGAAACACACCTCCGATAGGAAGTTTCGGGCTTCCTGTAATAAATTGGAGGAAATCACGACGAGCGCAGGCATCAAATTCCGACATGATCCCTATAAGCTCGCGAATAGCACGACTCTCGCTGTGGAAGCCATGGTCGGCTTTGGTAGCTTCATTCAACGCTACAGTCTTGCTGTCAGTCACGTTGATACCAATACAAGAATTCACTTACTCTCTACTCCCCAGTCTTCGTCTGAGTTACCAAATAGCATCACCAACTCGTCCGCCGAGAACGCCTGCAAATCAGAGATGGGGAACACCTTAGAGAAGCCCTCTCGGAACGCCCTAGCCTGTGGCTGAACGCCAGCGCCAATAATTGCATCCAAGACCTCGTGAATGTATTCTTCTGCATTCTCCGAAGTTACAGGGATGTTACGTCCGCCAGGCTGAAAAAATGCATTACGATCTACTTGCGTGATGAAAACAAGATGAAACTCACCCGAAGCTCGATGTCGTATCCGGGAACTGTGAAATCAAGCGCAAGATCTTCGACATTGACAATATCCATCAATGCAACCTTACGGAATAGCTAGATATCAGGGAGGTCAGAATACATCTGGTCTTAAAATGGCAAATCAGTGATACCTTCTCGCTCTGCCCTTTCATGGACGCGTAGCTCTGAAGTTTGGAGAGAGAGCTGGCAAGTTCGTTGTCCACAAGCTAGACAAATCATGTGAGTACAGTGTCTTATCCGCGTACAACATTTCTTACTTTCAAGGACTCAATGGTCAAAGGCACTTCCTCCCCTAGCACGAGTTTGATGAAAATCTTGTTGACTGAAAGGTCGATAATGCGGGAGTCCAACATTGCCTTCGCCACATATTGGCCGACAACGCGGAGGATGTGTGTTCGTTTTCTACAACTAGACGTCAGATACAAGATAGCCACTTAGGCTAGGGAGGTGCTCACTGTCCCCCGTCATTGGCAATGTCATCAGGGCTGATGGGGGCAGGATAGAGTCCCGCAGGGTGATGAACATATATGCCAGGAGCAGCTGAGTCGGCGTCTCGCCATATCTTGAGATCTCTCCTGGCAAATTCCTTCGAGACGAGGGAATAAAACTCAAGAGTAGGTCCAAGCCCAGTCCCAACCTCATCAAAGTACTCCACCTCCAAGATTGAGGATGAAGAACCATAGAGCTCGAAAACCTTGACTGCTGACTCCAGAATGTGTTTGCGAGAGATACGAACCTTCTGGCGCTGTAGCCGTCCAAGGAAACCGATTCCCTCGTCTCGCCGGGAGCTGTCCTGGCTGCGGCCTTGTTGGCTTTGCCACTTCAGAATCAGGCGAGCATATCCAAAGGAAGTCGATTGCAGGTAGTTGTACCTAGTGGCGAATGGGAAGAGGAAAGGGAAGTTTTGCGGCAAGTCAAGTGCCCAGTCGGGTAAGCATGAACTAAACGGAGTAAGTAACTGCAAGGATATAAGCAGAAACGGTTGAATCACCTGACCACAATCATTGGTTCCTCCAGCTGGCGAGTGAGTTTGGCAGTCAACTTGTTGTTAATGAAGGTTGTCTCCAAGAGCGCGCGGCGATCTAACGGTCTGGCTGGCCGTTGCGCTTCGGCAGCATTAAGTTTATGTAATACACGAAGCAACCGGAGAATTTTGGCATGAGGTGCATCATCCGGGAGGGAAGAAAGGATGGGACTAGGCGATCGAATTTTAGATGCCGAGGTGTCTGCACGAGCTGCCAACATCATCAGATTCAACGGCACCAATCAGATTGATAACGCCTACATTCTTGACTCGGAGGAGGGCCATTAACTTTCTTGAACTTGACTGTATAGATTCCTTGCCACATGGAGCTCGAAGGCACAGGTCCAAGTTTCTTACGGATTTCATGCTGATGAATCGCGCCATATATTGTCAGGTCAAGGGGCAGAAGGTGGTCATCCATCGAGAATTCAAGGTGCCAGTCTGACGGTTTGGCTTTTAGAGCAGCTGCATACGAGGTCTTGTTCGCATTGGGTGGTCTAGATGATGATATTAAAGGCGCTGTACTTGGCGTTGCAACTCGTGTTCCATCAGGAGTCTGGGCTTCCACTTTGCTGCCGTCTGAGGATGCTTCGCTTGAGTAATCCCCTACAGTCTTATCGCGGTAGGCTTACCATCAGCAATGGACAAGGTGACGGTCTTGTCTCCAGCAGAGTCGATGTCATCTTCGTCTTCAAATACCTTCCAAGAAAGCAGTCAGCACCAAGGTTATATGTTTGATTTCGGAAGATTACCTCAGCATCTACCTCATCGTCGGTAAAGTCTGATATGAGTCCGCCATCCTGAATGAGGGCTTCCATGCGTTGCGCTGTAGATTGAGGGGTAGTACTAGATGACGATGAGGCAGTAAGCACTGAACCGATAGTAGGGGCTGTCGCAGTACTGCCTTCGCTCTTGTCAGCTGATGGTCCGCCATTCTTAGCGCTGAGTCTTAAACTGCGGCGTCGACCAATCTCCGAGGAGCCAGCGGCGGGTGTTTCAGAAGCGGTTTTTGTGGCACTGCTAGATTCTGTGGGGTTGCTTGCCTGTATTGGGGCGTCCGGAGGATTGCGCGAACTTGCTGGGCCAAAACCAGAGGCTGCCAAAGCCGCCAACATTCCAGATAGTCCTCCGGTCGACATCAATCCCGTGATTCTGGGACGCAAGTAGTCATTCAAGGCTTGGAATGTTGCGATGGCATGAATGGAAACCACCATGTTCTGGAGGTTGCGAGGAATGTCAGATTCATTATCTGCAACCAGACGAAGACGAAGTTGTCGGGCAAGCAGAGATGGCGAGCTTCGTTTAGAATCTACCACATGGTGAGTTTAACATAGAAAGAAGAAGGGTCGGTGTTATATTTACCGTCTGTTCCTTGTGAAACGGTGACGACATCAAAGTCCTCCATCCTCGTGAGACTCTCCTGCAGCTTCTTTACCAACACCGCAAGTGGGGACTGACTAACAGTTCCACCTCTCGGGATTCGGCTAAACGCATCATACAATAACTCTTGACGTCGTTTGCTGGTGACTGACGGAAAGTAAATTAAGCTACCCGATAAGACGCAACAGTGATTCGTACCTGTACTCCTGGTGGCATCAGTAGCAAAGCGCAGCAACCCGTCGACAGCTCCGCTCTGCAGAAGCTCGAAGCTTGAGACAGAAGAGTGAGATGTGAAGTGATCTGCAATGTCTCTCAACGCCGACATCATGACCGATTCGCCGACATCTGGAGCAGCGAGTCTATCGACAAGACGGCGAAGTTCTTCAAAGGCATTATCTTCGTCTCCCTCTTCCTGTCCCAAGGAGTACTTGAAGCGAATGACTCGGGCCCGCAAAGTGATTGCATCCTCAGGCTCCAAAGAAAGCGAGTGAAGCTTCTTGTACCCGGGAATCGTAGAGGAAATATGAATAGGAATGTTCACAGGGTCCGATACGATGGTGCCATCTGAATCCTTGGATTTGATGGAAGTTAAAGTCCTTGCAGCAAGTGATTCAATTTCATGAAATACTCCTTCTCGACGAAGGACAGGGCGGTATTCAGTAGGAAGCTTCTGTAGCAGAAGATCGACGAGCTGAAGTGCACCGATAACCAATGAAGGATGATCCTTAGACGACAGAATTGACGAGGCAAAACTCGCAACGGGCACAAGCTATATTTCAATTCAGAAGGGTTTGTAAAACAGACAAAAAGATACTTGCATTGAAGGCGTCCTTGAGCGCCTCCCCTTCAAGGAAGCCTACTGCCTTCAGTAGACCTGTCAAAGTTTTAACCCGGACAGGGGTGATTACGCTAGCAGCATATACATCTATCAAGATGGGCACCATCAACTGCATGAACCGTCCGACAACTTCCGGCTTGGAACGCAGAAGTTCGGTACGATCAGCTACTGCAGGTTCAGCAGCAGAGGCCAGTGGAAGGATGTCATCAGTATCCTGCATTTGAAAGTCGTTCATGCTGGTATCCTGAAATGGTTCCGCTGCAGGTGTCGCTTGCGCCGATGTGTCAGGGCTTTGCTGATAAGGTGCGAATGCAGCCTGACGCGCAGCAGCACGATCGGCTTTGGCTTTAGCCTTCACCAGTCGTGTCAATGCCTTGTCAGTATACCCCTTGTGATCAAATACGCCATCTTCAAGAGGCATGAGTAGGCAATCATACTATTGCGAGTTTCTCAGGCGTACCTTTTGGAAGCGGAGGCATGAGTTCGGACACTAGGCTGAGGGCTTCTTCCACTTGCTCCTTGGATCGGTGAGCAAGATTCTCCATAACTGTCATATGAGTCACATCGCCGGCTAGCCCTTGGCCACCTTGCTCGTTTCCACCGCCAGATGCTGAGGGGAGAACTCCCGTCAGGATCTGGTAGAGTGTGTCGACAATGTCTGCCTGTAGCAGATTAAGGGTGATCTTTGGGCTTGCGCGGGCAGCTGTTGCCAGCGCCTTTAAGAGTAAAGTGAAGGTATTGGCAGCAATCAAGGGGGAACCTCCGGCTGGCATGAGAAGCAAATTGATCGCACGAATGGCAGTCTCATCCAGCAGATTTTCTAGGTTCTCCGTCGCAGAACGGTGATAAGAGTCCACGACTCTGATGACGCAGAGACATGCGAATTCAACCAGCCTCTGGTCAGAATAGCCAATGCAATTGCGAATAATAGGCCAAACGCCAAGAATCATCTGGAAGTGGTCCGGCGAAATATTTCTGCAACAGTTCGCAGCAGCTTGTAGCGCAGTTCTCTGTACAGCAATAGAGAAGAAGTCGAGATAGTTCAGCAGTGCCGCTAAACCATTTTCCCGCACGATGGAGCTTGGGAACTCTTCGGATATTTTCTCGAGCGTCTGAAACACAGTTTAGAGGAGAATGTAACATCATAACTGAGGGACTCACGCTGAGAGTTTGTTCTGCGAGATCGATATAAGAGATTTCAATCAGCTTGCTGCAAAGAACCGGTATTGCACCGTGATACACAACGGAGTGGGCAACACCAGGCAGAGCCTCCATCAGATTTGCTAGGCAACGACATGCCAGCATCTGCGCTTCGAGATTCTCATCGCCCTGGTACGTTCCGCCCCCGCTCATCGCCAATGCAGCAGCTAGAGCCGCATCCTCATCATGTTCATCGCCATCATCACCACCATCGTCGTCTTCGTCTTCATCTGCGCCGCGCCCACCAAGGATCTTCACGAGTTCCCTTACAAACTGTTCCACTTGGAACGAGCCTGCTAAAGTGTCTTCCGTGCTTATGCTAAGGAGCTCACTGAGCTCCTGCAATGTCACCAAACGAGTGGTTGGGCTCGCAGTTGATTTGATATTATTCAACATGGTCTTGAGTCGGCCTGAGAGGGAAACCATGTATGAACCAAATTGACGATAATCTCCAAAAATTGCCATCGCGGCAGATTCGTCCAGGCCGGCAAATCCGCGAGTGACACCAACTGGTAAGCCTCCTTCTTCATCCCCGTTGTCGTCGCCTTCACCGTCACCGCCGTTATCTTGGTCATCCATGGCGACGTCATCGTCATCACAGCCGTCGTGTTCCTCATAGGCAGGTTCGTCGGGTCTAACTATCGCGGAATCAAGCATTGCAACGTCCTCATCGCCCATCTTCGAAGGGCCTGCAGAAGCACCAGCTTTGCTTTTCATCGCCGCTTTCGCTTTACTTGCTGATGGCCTGTAATGGAACATGTGAGCAAGTCCAGGGCGGGAGGGGCTGAACACAAACTTGGGTTTTCTAGGCATGGGAGCGGAAGCAGAGGTTGAGGCGTCTGTTCTTGATCTCAAAGAATATGCTGTGGTTCGTGTGCGCTTAGAAGATAAGGTAGCGCTCTGCCCCTCTTCTTCGGAATCCGGTTCTGGAGCGGCGCGCTTCTTGCCTTTGCGGTCTTTTGTTGGTTCGGAAATTGCAAGTGGTGGGGCGGATGCGGAGGGCAGTGTCGCTCGACGTGCTCTGCTGTCAGGGCGTTAGTTAAATATATCTCTGGGTGCGAGAACATGTCCGCCGCACCTCTTGCTCACGCGTGCAGTTTCTTCTGACGTTTCCTTGGACTTTCCGTTTCCTGAACTACCCTCTCGTGGACGCTTGTTCTTAGCCTGGGTTGTAGACCTAGTTGCACGGGTGCTCTCTGATGGCACTGCTATGGATAGCTCTGCTGAGTCACCTTCCCTATCTTTTGCTTGCTCGCGTCCCTTCTCCTTTTCCTTGGCTGCTTTCACTCTTGCGCTAGAACGTGTTGGCTTGGAGTCTATAGTCGATACCGACGCCGATGTCGATGGAAAGTAAGCTTGTTCTGATTCTGGTGGCTGCAAGGGTACACTGGAGCTTGTGGCTTCTTGCTGATGGATTGGTTGATAGTCCATTAGAACATGCTCCCAGCCATCGATTCTGAGGTTCTGCTAAATGTTGTGAAGCTGGTGGTCAATGAGAAAGAAACGATGCGTCAACGCAATGCTAAAGCCGGTGCTCGAATTCGGGTAGATGCCGCCTGGAGAAGGCGTGCGAAAGCGATGGTGGCGTAACCTTGCGGAATGCCCCGATTTCCGAGGGCTTGGGGTTACTACGCAAGAATGCTTATGCATTCAAAAAAAAATTGATACTGTGTACAGGAGTGATCGACATTTATGCAAAATTTTCTGTTAACACCTCCTCAATGCTCTTCACGAGAATATCCACAATCTTCTCTATCTCCTCTGTGGTTGCATTGTATGCCGGGCCGAGCATGAGGTGGTCACCCTTTGATCCATCGAGTGAGGAGCCACCGACCATACCCATCGCGACAAGTCCATTCTTAAGACAGCATTCCTGTACCACCATCGCAAATTGTTGTCCCTTCATATCAACAGGGCGTGTATCGAGGCTAGAGAAGTCGAATTCGATCCCAAAGAAAGCCCCAGCCCCGCGCACATCGAATGTATACGGCGCTGCGAGAGCATTTTGGGACTGTAAGCGGTCTTTCAGAAGCGCAAGCATGTGTACGCCGTTCTTCCTGCACTGCGCAAGGAGATCCTCCTCGATGATGACCTTCTGCACAGCTAGAGATGCTGCACAAGCTAGTGGATTTGCCTGTTAAGAATAAATGTTAATGAGCGGCACAGCGATAGCCTCAGATGACCGACCTGATACGTGTGACCGTGCTTGATCAGTCCGGAACTCCCCCTGATCCCTTTCGCAATTTTAGGCGAGATGAGCACAGCACCTATGGCAGCGTAACTGTGGCCCAATCAGTAAGATTAAAAGTGAAGGGATGTGTAACACTCGCCCACCACCCAAACCCTTGGCTACTGCCTGCAGGTCAGGTGCAACACCATCGCCGAGGCTCTGCCAAGCGTGGAGAGTGCCCATTCCTGGCGAACCCACCATCAATAATGGTCAAGATGAGGATATCGAGATTACTTACGACCCATGCCAGACATTACCTCATCGAGCATGAAAAGGGCACCGTATTTGTCACAGACGGATTTCATGGCTTTGAAATATCCCTTGGGTGCACTGACAACGCCTGTTGTGGCACCAACGACAGTCTCCGCGACGACTACCGATCGTCAGAGTTTGATGAAAGGTGTAAAAATAGAGGAAAATGACATACAACCGATTACTGTCTCGGGACCAAGTTCGATAAACTTGTCCTCGAGTTCTTGTCGAAGTCGGTCGACGTACTGCTCCTCGGTCTCATCTGGTTTTTGGAACCTCTTTGCAAACGCCGGGGAGACGTGGTGGAAATTGTGGTGGTCTAGAATGGCGGCATACGGTGCACGGCGGGTGGGATGGTATGCGAGGGACAGAGTACTCAAGGTATTTCCATGAAAGGACAATTGACGGGCAATATAATTTGTCCGTTTTGGCTGGCCGACCTCGACGTAATACTGGATTGCTGTTCATGAGTCGTTTACCTACGGCTGCACAATATAAATATACCTGTCTCGAGAGTTTGATGACAGTCTCCATCGCTTCAGAACCTGGAGCGGTGGGGGTCAGCAGTGTTCAAGGAGAGCTCGATAACAATACCTCCAGATAGGAATGCGACTTGCTCGAAGGCACCATCGCTGGTATCGACGAGTAATTGAGCGAGCTCCTCTGCAGGAGGGCTTGAAAGCTGCATATTGTATACATCTAATCATGATCAGTCGCTGGTGCTAAGGGTCAAAGGGAAGGACATTACAGGACATGACATCGATCTGATCTTTCAGTGCTTTGACTACCTTGGGATGGTTACCGCCGATGCAAGTGACAGCAGCACCACCGATGCCATCGATGACACGTCGACCATCCTGAAGATGGATGTAAAGACCATCAGTGGCGATTGCGATAGGAGGTGTCCATGGTGTTCTATGTAAGATAGATGTAGGTCTTGGGGCCATGCTGGGGATTGATTGAAGGTGTGATGAGGACGAACCTGTGATTATAAGAAAAATCTGTAAATGAAATCGATAACGCTTGCTGCTGTCTAAAGGAGGATGCGGTCCTCCTTGAACGAATCGAAACTAATCTAAATTGAAATCACAAGTCAGTGGTTAACGTTAAACCGCAGAGCAAGCGGTGTCACCAATTTGTTTGGCCCAGGGCCACTACTGGACAAAAATAAATTGTGACCTGATTGTACATAAGATCTATACGACAGCTCATGATGAATCACGGTGAATAACGGTGTATGATAACCTAGGTGTAGTCAACAACTTACGAAGAAAAACAAATGCAGGAACCTTAACGCAAGACCACGGCCGTTTTCAAGGACAAGTTAAACACATTTTTATGTATCTTGATCTTAGTTTTACCTTTGGAAGGCACTCTGTTTTTGGTTTGATCAGACTTCTTTTACTTTTGTCTTCCGCTTTGATTACGCACTCGACTGAGTCACTCTAGTACTACATTGCCACTTCAGGATAAGACCTTGCTC